>ML263105.1:950-57443 GCA_005239495.1 Nicotiana undulata
TACTGGTGGAGGCGGATGAAGAAAGATATAGTGCAGTTTGTGGCTAGGTGTCTCAATTGTCAGTAGGTCAAGTACGAGCACCAGAGGCCAGGAGGCTTGTTTCAGCAGATGCCCATTCCTGAGTAGAAATGGGAGCGCATCACCATGGACTTCGTGGTTGGGTTGCCGCGGACTTTGTGGAAGGTTGACGCGGTTCGGGTCATTGTGGATAGGTTGACAAAATCGGCGCATTTCATTCCTGTGGCTACTACTTATTCTACGGAGAGACTGGCTCAGATTTATGTCCGGGAGATAGTCTGGTTGCACGGTGTGCCGGTGTCCATTATATCAAATCAAGGTCCTCAGTTCACCTCACACTTCTGGAGAGCATTGCACAGATAAATGGGCACTCAGATAGATCTCAGCTCAGCATTTCACCCTCAGACCGATGGTCAGCCAGAGCGTACAGTTCAGATTTTGGAAGATATGCTCAGGGCTTGTGCGATTGATTTTGGCGGTCAATGGGACCAGTTCTTGCCTTTGGCAGAGTTTGCATACAATAACAGTTATCAGTATAGCATCGAGATGGCTCCATTCGGGTCCATATATCGTCGGCGATGTCGTTCTCCGATTGGGTGGTTTGAGTCTGGCGAGGCCAAGATATATGGTACAGATCTGGTGAGAGATGCCTTGGAAAAGGTAAAGATTATTCAGGAAAGGCTCCGTACAACACAGTCTAGGTAGAAGAGTTACGCGGATCAGCAGGCGCGTGATGTAGCATTTATGGAGGGAGATAAGGTCGTGTTGAAGATCTCGCCGATGAAGGGCGTTATGAGATTCGGGAAGAGGGGCAAGCTGAGCCCCAGGTTTATAGGCCCTTTCGAGGTGTTGAGGCGAGTTGGGGAGGTTGCTTACGAGCTCGCTTTACCTCCTGCCTTATCGAGGGTTCATCCGGTATTCCATGTATCCATGCTCCGGAGATATCATGCCGATTTCTCTCACGTGATTGATTTCAGCACTATTCAGTTAGATGAGAAGTTGGGCTTCGAGGAGGGGCCAATCGCTATTATTGATAGGCAGGACCGCCAGTTGAGGTCTACGAGAAGTTCTGCCATTAAGGTCCAGTGGAGGGGCCAACCAGTCGGTAAGGCCACTTGGGAGTCCGAGGAGGACATGCGGAGCAGGTATCCACAACTATTCGGCACTTCAGGTATGACTCTACGTCCGTTCGAGGACGAACATTTGTTTTAGAGGGCGAGATTGTGATGACCCAAAAAGGGGTCATCTTGTGTGCATCTAATTTGGACTGTGTTCCTAGGCCCGAAAGACTCCATCAATCTCACCTCGATGTACGTGCGCATCCCAGGCGCGTAGCCGGAAAGCCTTTATGTGAAACCTTGATTTAAGAGTTAAATTGTGGTAATTAATTGAATAAAGTTGACTTTGGTCAGCATTTTTGGCGAACGGACCCGGATTCGTAGGAAAATATGGGACTTGGGCGTACGCCCGAAATCGAATTTCGAGGACCCAAGTTCGAGAAATGAATTTTTGAAGAAAATTATTTTATGAAAATATTAAAGGCTTATGAAAACGAACCTTGATGTGAAACATGTGCTGCCGGGCCCGTATTATGATTTCGGAGCCCGGAGCAGGTTCAATATGTGTTATATAAGTTATCTGTGAAATTTGGTGTAAAACAGACTTGATTTGATTGGTTTCGGATAAAATGAGGAAAATTGGAATTAATGAAGTTTTGAAGTTTTTAGAGAATTTGAAATTTAGCTAGAAAGGTGATTTTATGTTCCCGAGGTCCGAATAAAATTCCGAGACTGGGAATAGTTCCGTTGTGTCATTTATAACTTGTCTGCAAAATTTGAAGTCATTCCGAGTAGTTTAGGCCGGTTCGGCGCGTTAAAGTGAATTCTAGAATTTCAAAGTTCTTAAGTTTGATTAATTTGGCTTTGGGGTTTGATTTCGAGTTCCGTTATTGTTTTTCATGTTCCGAGAGTTCGAGCAAGTCTGTATCACGAATACAGACTTGCCGGTGCTTTTGGACAGGGTCCCGAGGGGCTCAGGTGTGTTTTGGACCCCCGGGAGCTAAGTTAGGAAAACCAGAAAATCTGATATCTGGTTTCCTTCTCTGCGATCGCGGAGAAGGATTTTGCTAGGCTGTCGATTTCTCTATGCGATCGCAGCTTCCCCTTTGCGATTGCAGAGGTATGGGTTCCACACCTCCGCGATCGCATCCCGTTTCTTGCGATCGCATTGAGTAGCATCTGGGCCGGGTGAGTTTGTTCTACGCGATCGCAGGACCACTGCCGCGATCGCAGAGGTCTTGCCAATTGTTCTTCGCGATCGCAGGACCTCTGCCGCGATCGCAGAGGTCCGGCCAGTTGGCCTTCGCGATCGCAGGCCCAATGTCGCGATCACAGTGAAGGTTTTTTTGGGCAGTACTTAAATGTCCAATTACGGGATTCTTCTTCATTTTTCAATACCCAACCTCCATTAGAGCTCCTCCAAGCTAGGGAAGAGACTGCCCAAGTTCAACCTCATCAAGGTAAGTGATTCTAGTCCGTTTTCATGACTTTTAACATCAAATTCAAATAAAATCCTCCTCTAATTATCTTAAAATTCATAGAATTTGATAGGAAAATGTGGGGTTTTGGAAAAATAGTAAAACTTCATTTTTAGCCATAAATTCCTTCATAAATTATGTAATTACGATCCTTAGGCTTCGGGTAATTCATTCCTTTGAAAATTTCCGGAATTTGACCATGAGAGGCCGGAGGCGGAGATTTAGAATCCTTCAAGAATAGCGATTTTTGGTTGAATAACTAGGATAGGTTGTTGCATTGTGCATGCATTGATGTTGTTGTATATCTTTTGACTAGTTGCGAGTCCTCGGGTATAGAGTTCGGAGTTTTGGGCGCAATTGTGGTCCGAGGGANGCTAAGTACGCACCAAGTGACGAGAGTCCGTACGTAGCGGCTATTATTGTTATGTCCGGGTAGTTAGGCCCACATCATGCATTGTATGTTTCCTTGCAATGCTTTAAATATGTTTCTTTCTTTTTCGTTGAAATGCTCTTATGATTTATTGTAATGCTATATTTCCTACAAAACTATATTTTTGCATCATGTTGTTCTTCTGAGGTCCATTGAAATGAAATTGTGAAATATAAGGGAGCTGGCCGTACGCCACGGCGGATTTTAAATGAAATTGTGAAATATAAGGGAGCGGGCCGTTCGCTACGGCGTATTTTAAATGAAATTGTGAAATATAAGGGAGCGGGCCGTACGCCACGGCGGATTTGAAATGAAATTGTGAAATATAAGGGAGCAGGCCGTACGCCACGGCAGATTCAAAGAAATTGTGATTTTTGTTTCATTCGATGGTCTTACTCTTGAAAGCGCTTTATTGTTTAAGTTCAGTAGTTGTTTGGATTTCTCTGCTTTTAGTATATGTACTTGCTGCTTATTTCCCTGACATGCCTACTGTATTTCATCATATTTTATCACATGTTACTANNNNTAGTGAGTATCGAGTCGACCTCTCGTCACTACTTCTTCGAGTTTAGGCGGGATACTCACTGGGTACATATTTATTTAATATGTACTCATGCTGCACTTTCTTTTCTTTTCTGTACTTGACTGTACAGGTCCAGAGGCTGGCACGTCTGACTATCAGGGCGGCGCTGGATATTGATACCGTGGTCATACTTCTCGGTGAGCTGCTTTCTCGGCGACTTCCTAGCAGCACCCTGAAGCTCTTTTGTTACATTTCTCCGCTCATTTCATTCAGACGGAGACTCTGTATATATTGTAGTCATTGTATATTCAGTAGTTGCCCATGACACTCGTGACACTAGTTCCTGGCACACACACGCGTAGTGTATATTTATATTTTGGGGTTTTGGGATGTTTGTCTATGTATGCATTTTATTTAAGCTTGTATCTACTAGGATTTCACTTCCGCTGAAGGCTAGTATCATGTTGGTCGTTATAAATTGGGAATCTTAGACTGTTTAACTAGATGGGAAAGGTATCACTTGGTGTAATTATTGTTGGCTTGCCTAACCCCGCCATTGGGCGCCATCACGACTCAGATTGGGATTCTGGGTCGTGACACCATGGCATTTGCAAGCAATTTAAATGATAGGAGTTCCAAAGCCACGAGGAGACTCAAGGTAAGCTTGAGGGAATTCCCAGCCACAACATGGAACGATGTCTATAACAGATATAGTACTAAGCTATAAATAGAAGAAGACACCGTTGCTCAATCAAAAGCTGAAGATTGAACCAGTTCCAAACGCTCCGAGCCAAAAAAAAAAAGACAGGTAAATATAGCTATGACCCTTATATGGGACCTTCAGGGTGAGAAAATCGTCCCAGGTTTGAAAACGCCCGGTCAGAATATAGACCATCAAATAGAGATACATGTTCATCCTCATCAAGATCCACAAATGATAGCGATGAACGAAGCAGAGGTAGTGCAAGAGTTGGAGACCACAACTTCAATGTAAGTACTTATGAACTAATCATAATACTGAGAAATATGGGCGATAAAGTTCGATGGCCCAAAGAAATGAGGTCAAACCCAAATAGAAGGAATCCAGACTTTTGGTGTGAATTCCATAATGATCATGGACACAGAAATTCGGATTGCAGATTTTTGCAAGGTGAGGTAGAACAATTATTAAAACAGGGCTATCTAAAAGAATTGTTTAGTGAAAAAGATAAGTAGGCATATATGAAGAACAAGCAGAAGCCCCCAAAATCACCATCTCCAAAACGAACGGTCAACATGATACATGGAGGTGAGGAGGTGAACGGAGTAATCTACAAAAGAACCACAAAATTCACAATTACACACGGGAAGCGGATTCGTGAAGACTTGGAAGCAGACAATATATCATTCGACGATGTAGATATCAACGGATTAATGCTTCAACACAACGACGCACTGGTAATATCCCTACTTATACATGACACTAACGTTAAAAGAGTGTTGACCGATCCAGTTTAGCTCAATCAACATTATTTTGTCGAGAGTTGTGTAAGAAATGCTAATGGGGGATCAAGTAATCCCAAAAGCTCGAGGCTTATCTGGGTTTGACAACTCTACGGTCATAACAAAAGGGGAAATTGAGCTTAGAACCTATGTAGAGGGAGTAATCAAAAATACTAGATTCCAAATCATTGATACCGACATGGCCTATAATGTAATCATGGGGAGACCATGGATCCATGATATGAAAGTTGTTCCATCTACCTTACATCAGGTAATTAAGTTCCCTTCCAAATGGGGAATTCAACAGATTCGAGGTGATCAACAAACCCTAAGGAATATCAATTTCGTAGCGTACTCTAACAAAAATGAAGAAGTGGAGAAATCAAAAGATGAAAAGTTCAGTCAAACAGGTACGGAAACAACTGTTGTTCAAACAGGTACGAAAACAACTGTTGTTCAAACATGTACAGGAGAAACTGTTGTTCAAATAGCTGCGGAAGAAGGTAATCACAAGAAGGTGAACCAAGTCACCTCGGAAGAAGTATCAAAACATGCAGACATGGATTCCAGACCTGATGTCATTCAGGAACCAGAAGAGGACGAGCATATCAAAATGACTACGGAGGAACTCGAAGCTATTCCACTATTTGAGCTGAAGTCTGAACAAAAAGTCCACATAGGCACGAGGCTAAACCCCAACAGAAGAGGTAAGTTAATTGAATATTTAAAGACTAACGCAGATCGCTTTGCTTGGTCCCATTCAGACATGAAAGGTATTCCTCCGAAAGCGATGACTCATAAATTAAATGAAGATCCATCCTCCGTGCCTGTCAAGCAAAAGAAAAGAAAGCAAGGACCATTCAAGAACCAAGTGATCGATGAAGAGGTACAGAAACTCTTGAAAATTGGTTCGATACGTGAGGTAAAATATCATAATTGGTTAGCAAATACCGTAGTGGTGCCCAAAAAGAATGGCAAATAGAGGGTATGCGTAGACTACACAGACTTAAATAAAGCATGCCCTAAAGATTAAATGATTGATGCAACTGCAGGTCATGAATTATTAAGCTTTCTAGATGCGTATTCTGGTTATAATCAGATTAAAATGGATCCCTCATACGAGGAAAAAACTTCCTTTATTATAAATAGGGGACTTACTGTTATAAGGTCATGCCTTTCGGCATGAAAAATGCTGGAGCCATGTATCAAAGGCTGGTGACCAAGATGTTCCAAGAACATCTGGGGAAAACGATGGAGGTATACATTGATGACATGATGGTAAAGTCAACGCAAGCGAAAGATCACTTCCAACATCTTTCAATTACCTTCGAAATCCTGCGCAGGTATAACATGAAAATTAAATCCGGAAAAATGCGCCTTTGGCGTAGAATCGGGTAAGCTTTTGGGTTTCCTTGTATCAAATAGAGGAATAGAGGTAAATCCTGCTCAAATTAAATCTATTGATGAGATACCTAATATACTTACGAGCAAAAAGTAAGAATTATAGCCTTAGGAAGATTTATTTCCAGGTCTTCGGAGAAGAGTTTTAAATTCTTTTCAGTTCTTAAAAAGTAGAATCAGTTCGAATGGACTAAGAAATTTCAACAGGCTCTCAAATATCTGAAGGCATATCTATCAAAAGACCCGTTGCTATCTAAGCCAAAAGAGGGGGAGAGGCTGTATGTCTATCTCGCCGTTGCAGAAATCGCCGTAAGTGTAGTACTGGTAAGAGAAGACAAAGGTAAGGAGTCTCCAATTTACTATGTAAGCAAGTCTTTATTAGATGCTGACACTAGATACCCACGGATAAGTTGGTATTTTACCAACTTATCTCCTCTCAATATCTAGACTTTGGTATAATTTTGATAGAAAACTAGGACAGATTCTGAGGTTTATTGGCAATTTTCAGGTATTATATGGTTGGAGAAGAAATGGAAGAAATCAAGTCAAAATAGGTCAAAATGAGGAAAAATGACTGAAGCCAGATGTTCTTCGCGATCGCAAGGTTTGGTCTGCGATCGCAGAAGTCAAGGAGATTGTGAACCGCGATCGCAGAAATGGTTCAAGCGTTCGCGGAGAAGAAATGTTATGCCTGCTCTGAAGTATGCTACGTGATTGCAAGAATGGTCACACAATCGCAGAAGTTATAGAATTCATTCTACGCGATCACAAAGTGTCCTCACGCGATCGCAGAATGTTAAAAGGGGAACCTTCGCGATCGCAGATGTTTCTACGCGATCGCGGTGAATTAAATCTGGGCGAAAATCTGGGCAGTTTCGACATTTCACAATTCATTCCCAACCCATTCATATACTCGACCTAACATATCTTGGCATATCGTTGGACATATTTTTCAGTTTTGTAAATATATTTTTGAGAGAGAAGAACAAGTCCTTGAAGCTAGGGCTTTGCACACACACTTGGGTCTTGAAGATTTCACCATTGTGGTTAAGGATTTCTTACCCATTTATGTTTATTTCTTCATTTCCTTGTTTTGTATTGAATATCTAAGTGTGTAGTATTTTTCCAACACTTGAATATGGTTTATGGGAATATTCATATTTAAAGTGTGGATTAAATACCTTGTTGTGCTTATGTATTGAATGATTTTATTATATTTGTGAAGTGGGTGTTTGTTATTTTAATTATTCTTGTTCTTTAATGTTTCCAAAGGGATTAGCTAACCCTAGGACTCGCCCATTAACTCCGAATTAATTTTGGAAAAGATTATTTGGGGTTGGGAAAGATTAATTAACAAGAACTTGAGGATTTAACCCTCATTTTATAGATTCTACCTAGGGATAGGATTGAACTACTTGTAGCCAAACCCGGAAGTGCTTAATCTCCTAATTGGGTTAGGAATAATTCATTTAGGAAGTCTTGTTAGTCTTTGGGAAAAGCTAATTAAGAAATATTATCCGTGGCTAATTAACATAACTCACTCATATTTGTAAAATCGTGAAATACATTGGATCGTTACTTGAGTGTAATTCCCGATGCATTCATTCCTGTTGACATTGATAATTTTACTCTCTATCTAGGTTAGTTTATATTTTCGCATTTAGCTATAAGCAATTATCAAAAACCCAAAATCTTAATTATTTGCTGCGCGATAAGTGATAACTCTCTAGCATTCCTAATCACCCTCATATTGTTCTCTATGGGATTCGACCCCAACCTTGTTGGTTTACTATATTTGACTACGACCGCTTGCGCTCTTTTAAGGTGTAAATTGAGCGTATCAAATTTTGGCGCCGTTGTCGGGGAACAATTTGCGTAACTTAGGTTGTTGGAGAAGTAAGCTTAAGTGCTTTGGTCCAAATTTGTGAATATTTGTGTAATTAATTTTTCTTGTTTATTTTCTTAATTTTTCAA
Organism: Nicotiana undulata; assembly: GCA_005239495.1. Taxonomy (NCBI): domain Eukaryota; kingdom Viridiplantae; phylum Streptophyta; class Magnoliopsida; order Solanales; family Solanaceae; genus Nicotiana; species Nicotiana undulata. The sequence goes on from ML263105.1 coordinate 9,315, forward strand.
AAAAAATAAAAAAAAAAAATATGGCATCATATAATGAATATTGGTCGGATGGTAGTTGTTCATATTTTGATGACCCTTGTCCTTATTGTGGAGGACCACACTCGTGGCAAAATTGTTTAAATTCTCCCGGGGATGACTTGTGCGCACAATTTCAAACCCATGAGTGGAGTATTTGTGATAGGTGTGGTGGCCACAATGGTCATGTGTATAATTGTTTGTATTTGTCCGTCCCTTCCCCGAGCCCCCACTATGATGAATCTACTTTTTGTGATGGAAATTTTAGGGGCAATGAAGTGGAGGAATTTGAGCATAATAGCAATGGAGAGTTCAAGCTCATGTTAGATTGCCTAGTTGAAGAAGGAAACCATGGGCAAAATGCTTTGGAAGAACTTTTGGAGAATAGTCTCCAAAATGATTTGGCACTTGAAAGGCTACACTCACAAATGGATGCAATGATTGAAGCTTCAAGGGCTCAAAAAGCCTTGGAGGTGAGTGGTAGCCAAGAAGATGAAAATTCCTCCGGGGAAATTGAACGAAGCCAAGAAGAACTCTCAAATTCTCAAGATGAGAGGATGATGCACATGTTGGAGGCCATTCTTTAAAATGAGGAAAAGCACCACTTGGCGCTTGAAGAATTAAATTATGATGTGGCTCAAAATGATGAACACATCCGCACTTTGTAGGATCAAATGCAAGCATTGATGGAGACTCATCATGCATCTCAATTTGAATGTGTGGATGGAAGTCAAGAAGAATTTAATTCCGAGGGAGAGAGTGAGTGCTACTTTGAGGAATCAAGCCTTGAACATCCGCCAACCGACTCCATGAGTATTTTGGATGCCAACTAAAATATGGAATTTGAGTCAACCGGAGTGATTGAAAAATTGGTTGAAATTGACTCAATTCCGGGGGAAAATGAGGATGTCAAAATCCGGAGAAATTTGCAAGTTGGAAGTTTGAAGGCACATTCCAAGCATTTCTCAACATTGGAATTGTGTGGTAGAACGGGAGTTGAACTACACGAGTCAATGGAGTGTTGCGAGGAGGAAAAATTAATGCCATACAGCTTGCATTTGAAGAACAAAGGAGGAAAAATGACATTCCTCACATACGGGCCAAGAAGTGCAAAATGAAGAAATTGAGGCTTGGCTCGGTCATCTTTCTACCACCTCCCACCACTCGTGGTCACAAGCTNAAATTTCCCTTTTTAGAATAGCTTCTTATATTTTTTCTAACCAATCTGCCAAGTTTCACATTTTTCGGAGTTGATTTGAGCAAGTCGGGGGCAACTGGGTGGCCAAACGCAGTGCAAAAGAAGCAACAAAAATCACTGGGCAACACTGCCTCAGTATGCGATGCCGATGTCTCCATTCTACGATCGCAAATGTGCTTCTAATGACAAAAATGCAATCGCAGAATTCACAGTGAAATTGGACCAAATTCTAATGAACCGCGATCGCAGGAGATGACTCGCGATCGCGGAGCTTTGAGAATTTTCATGCTCTACGCTATCGCTTGATCCCACTCGCGATCGCAACCCTGGGAGGAATTAACACACTGTGATCGCGGTACTACGTTCGCGATCACGGGGGAACAGGTAAGTTGTAAAAATTAAAACACTGAGATTTTTTTTTCTCGCCCACTTTTTGCTGTAAACTCAGAACAAAAGGAAAACTTTCCCTGCTCCCCCAAGCCCCTGTACCACGCCCNCTATACTTCAGTTGTTTTTCGAAATTTTGTGGAATTCATAAACTGGGAAGCCCCAAAAGTGGGATTTTTAGGACTTGAAAATTGTTTCTCCTATGTTGAAATCTGGGCAATTTACCTCTTGTGTGCTTGCTTGCTGTTAGGTTGGTTGAGTGTAGGTGTAGAGTTGTGTAAAATTTGGGGAGAAATCCATAGAGTGGGTACTTGAAATCTGTAAAAACAAAATGAGATCCACTTGGTGCTTGTTAGTATGCCTGAAAGAAATCATCACTGGTCGATGAATACGACCTCTGCGATCGCGATGCCTATTTCCGCGATCGCGTAGGTCTGAATCTGCTGGGCTTCTATTTTCTTCATCGCGATCACAATAATTTGTCTGCGATCGTGTAGCTTCAGCACCTGGGCAGCGGCCACTTGTTCAACGCGATCGCGTGAACTGGGATGCGATCGCAGGGCTTCGCAGCCTTTGCTCTCCGCGATTGCGGACCCTTTTCTGCAATCGCAGTTCATAACTGCCCAGGCAGCAAACCAGTGAGCTTGCAGAGCTTCGCTCCAAATGCTTTTTACATTGTTTCTTTGGCCTAACTACCCCTAAATGCATTGCTTTAAGTGCCCAAATAATTTCTTGACATGATTCATCTCTTTGTAGGCACTTTACATTTCAAAAATGGACTCGACGCCTGTGGAAAATGTTCAAACGCCCGGTGCGCAAGCGGCCGCAGAGGATTACTATGATGCCAACATCTTCTCTTCCCTTAGATGCTCTGAGCGTTATGACAAGCAATTAGCCTTAAGCATGATTCGGGAACGAGGCATCCTCCTGACTGACCTGGAGAGCCGATGGCCTGAGTTCCAGGGGAGATTGGTCACGAGTGGCTGGATATGTTTTGCAGAGGATCCCAGGCCGGCCAACCATGAAGTCGTCTGCGAGTTTTATGCTAATGCTTTGGAGGCGGACTTTGCTGATGAGTTGGTAGTTACTGTGAGGGGAAAAGAAGTCAGGGTAAGTCCTATAGAGATGAATGCACTCTACCATCTGCCCAATGCTGACAACCAAGTTTACAGAGACCGAACACAAGAAGCAGGGCTGCAGTGGTACATTGATCATTTGCATGGCGGACAAACACCCAACTGGATAAAAAATCACTTCAGGATCGAGTCGTTAGAGTTTACTGCAGAAGCCAAGAGTTGGCTCTCCATCATCTGTGCTCGCATCATCCCTTCCAAGAATGAGACAGAAGTGACGATAGAGAAGGCGAGAGTGATATGTGCCATCATGGAGGACATCCAGGTGAATGTCGGGCAGATCATTTATGCAGAGATGTCAGAGGTGGTAGCAGAGAGGACCAGGAGCCTATTCTTTCCGTACCTGATCACCCAGTTGTGCTACGATGCCGGAGTGGTGCCAAAGCCCACATAACAGGAGCGACAGCCACAAAATAACATCCACCCGTTGTTGAGAAAGGGATCTGGAAATACACAGAAGAAGCGAAAGATTGATGTGGAAGCCCCTACCTTTGGCCACTTCCCTGATGCTATTGAGATACCTGATGATCCTGCAGTTGCTCCTGAGACTTCCACAAATATCATGCCACTGGAGCAGGGGCCGCTTACTCTCAGGTACATTTCTAGACAGGTCTATGGTGTGGATACACAGGTCCGCCAACTTGTAGCTGGACTTCCTTCTGTACCATCCGGAGGGGCCACTTTTGCAGGACCATCTAGCCAGGTACAACTCCCAACTGTAGCCGACCTTGCTAGGGAACAACAAACCATCAAGATCAAGCTGGGAAAGATCGAGCGGAGGCAGAGGAAGCAGAACAAGTTCCTCACCAAGCTCATGAGCACATTGAGAAAGTTCTGTGGCTCGGACGAGGCTGAGGATGAGGATCTCGAGCATGCACTTTCCAGCTCCTCTGATGCTGAGTGATACCACACAGGGAGCACCTCCTTCATTTTCTTCTTATCTTGCACAGTTGCATTGGGGACAATGCAATATCTTCAGTTGGGGGTGGCTCTTGTATGATTGTGTGAAACATTGAAGTCAACTCTATTTTCTGTTTTGTTTTTGGCTAGTGTAGATTGATGAATAGTTTAATGTATTTATGATAGTTTGTTAAAGTAGCATTTTCTTTCTTTTCATGTTTTTCTTGTTTTGGTTTGTATTTTTGTTTATGTATAGTAGCATTATTCCTTGGTTTTTCCTTTCTACCATGGTTCTTTTCCAAGGAAATGATTTTTGCTGAACATGGTGACTTTTCCCTATGATGGATAGCATGACAACTTTCTTAAGGGAGTAAGTCTAGTAGTTGGTGTAGGAAGTAGGTGTGAATAAATTGGGTTTTGGGATGTAATCTTGCGCCCACAAGCCAACATATGACTTTTTTGGTACCAATATGATTTAAACCTCGGCATGTGAAAATTTTGAGAAAAAGAAAAATGAGAGATAATAAGAATGCTCCTTGTTGTGATTTTTAGATTCTAATTTTGGCTTTTTGATTCACTAAATAGCTTTTTAGGCTACATATAACTTCCGCGAGTTTCATTGGTTCCAATTGAACTTTGGATTTGTATTCCATTTGAGTTTCATGTTCCATGTGTGGTGAGCTTTAGTTTAAAAAGTTCTTTTGTATCACTTGTGGTCTAGAACTTGCCCGGAATGTGCTTCAAGGAGAAATAATAGATTAACTTTGTTTGAAAAATGATGTTAGGCTTTCCTTGAACCATTTTTGTTCCTAAATTTCCTACCCATAAATATTTTCCCTAGTCAACCCTTTGAGCCTTTTTACTTTTTACTTTTTCCTTGGCAACCATGTTACTAGCTTCTTATTGATTTTCTTGTAGAATCATACCTCCCTAAGTAATTTAAAGTGTGAATATAGGCTAAAAGCCTAAGTTTGGGGGTGGAAGTTGAAGAAGTTGTGGTATGGAAGCTTCTTAAAAAGTGAAAAGTGTTGTAAAAAAAAAGGAAGAAAGTTTGAAAAAAAAAGATAGGTCAAAAAAAAAATATTAAAAAAAAGGGAGAAAAGAGAAGAAAGGGTGGAAAATTCTTGAAGGAAGTGGACTTTAATTATTGAAGAAGTGTAGTACTTAGGGAGGTTTGAGTCATTCTTGCGCCATACCTTTACCAAAATAATAAACTACAACCCTTTAAGTCCTAATTGATTTTGAACCAAGTATGTCTAAATTAGTGGAGAAATACATGAAGGGCAAGCCTATGGTACTACTTGTGTGCATTTGAACATCTTTGTGTGAGAGAGAGAGTTGAATCTTCTACTTGACATCCTTTCTATGTTTTGAATTGCAATTTGTGAGTTTGGGATTCTCTCTTAAAGTGTGAGGGAACATGAGACTCGAGTGGTGAATTTAATCCCATTTTCAATTGGGAAGAATGAGTGAAGGAAGAAAATAGTGATGGAGAGGCAAACTTTGAATCTTTATTATCATGCTTGGTTGTTACGTTCGCCAATGTGGTCTTTTGAAAAAATGAAAGAAAATGTGCAAAAAGATAGTGACTCCTATGCCTTGGATTAATTGTTGGTACCAACCAAAGTCATTAGTTTGAGCTTGAATTGACCTTTTTGACTTGGAATAATTCTTGACTTGCCGTAGGGCCTAAATGATCTTATCCTTGTTAGATGTTCTTTGTTTTTGAATTGCTTGAGGACAAGCAATTGTTTAAGTTTGGGGGTTTGATAAGTTGGTATTTTACCAACTTATCTCCTCTCAATATCTAGACTTTGGTATAATTTTGATAGAAAACTAGGACATTTTCTGAGGTTTATTGGCAATTTTCAGGTATTATATGGTTTGGAGAAGAAATGGAAGAAATCAAGTCAAAATAGGCCAAAATGAGGAAAAATGACTGAAGCCAGATGTTCTTCGCGATCGCAAGGTTTGGTCTGCGATCGCAGAAGTCAAGGAGATTGTGAACCGCGATCGCAGAACTGGTTCAAACGTTCGCGGAGAAGAAATGTTATGCCTGCTCTGAAGTGTGCTACGCGATCGAAAGAATGGTCACGCGATCACAGAAGTTAAAGAGTTCATTCTACGCGATCGCAGAATGTTAAAAGGGGAACCTTCGCGATCGCAGATGTTTCTACGCGATCGCGGTGAATTAAATATAGGCAAAAATCTGGGCAGTTTCGACATTTCACAATTCATCCCCAACCCATTCATATACTCGACCTAACATATCTTGGCATATCTTTGGACATATTTTTCAGTTTTGTAAATATATTTTTGAGAGAGAAGAACAAGTCCTTGAAGCTAGGGCTTTGCACACACACTTGGGTCTTGAAGATTTTACCATTGTGGTTAAGGATTTCTTACCCATTTATGTTTATTTCTTCATTTCCTTGTTTTGTATTGAATATCTAAGTGTGTAGTATTTTTCCAACACTTGTATCTTGTTTATGGGAATATTCATATTTAAAGTGTGGATTAAATACCTTGTTGTGCTTATGTATTGAATGATTTTGTTATATTTATGAAGTGGGTGTTTGTTATTTTAATTATTCTTGTTCTTTAATGTTTCCAAAGGGATTAGCTAACCCTAGGACTCGCTCATTAACTCCGAATTAATTTTGGAAAAGATTATTTGGGGTTGGGAAAGATTAATTAACAAGAACTTGAGGATTTAACCCTCATTTTATAGATTCTACCTAGGGATAGTATTGCAATTATAGCCAAAGAGTGCCAATCTGGCTAATTGTAAAATAATTTGATCTTAATAGGACCAAAAATAATGTATTAAGTCAAGAAATATTTTAGAAATCATTTGTAATGTAATTTATAATTAATTATTAGAAATAAAATACTGGGTAAATTAAAAATAAATTAATAATAAATATGAAACAATTATGGAAAAATACCAATTGTTATGAAAGCCTGATTTTGAAGGTATATATACAAATTAAAAATAATTTGAGGAAAAATTGGGTATAAAAAATGATCAGGTCCTTCTTAAACAAAAACCCCTATGAGTTGCTCAATGTAAGAAAGCTAAAGATAACTCATCTAAGAACCTTTGGATGCAGAAGTTATTAACTGAACAACGGGAAGGACAAGCTTGGAAATTTTGATGCAAAAAGTGATGAATGAATCTTTTTGGGATACTCTTCTCAAAGCAAATCCTACAAAGTCTACAACAAAAGGACACAATGTGTGGAAGAAAGTGTTCGTGTGATATTCATTGAGACACCTTCTTCAAACAAGGAAGGAGACAGTTGTGATCAAGATAATGAGCCACTTTTGGTTCCTGGATAAATTTCTGATGTTTCAAATGGGAAAGCTGACATGATGAGTCAAATGAAGGAAGCAAGTGAAGGCAATGAAACTTCCTCGTCAACTTTACAAGAGGAACCTGGTACCCAAATTACGACCAGTGAAGCTGAAGAAAGAGTTGGAGATGCAGTGCAAGACACTCCACAAGTAGCTGAACAAGGAATGCAGTAAAACCCATCTGACTTACCCAGTTCTTCTACCAATCAAGTCCAAGTCCAAAATTGGAAACACAAAAGCTCTCATCCCATTGATAATATAATCACCCCTCTTGATTCTAGAGTCCAAACTCGATCAAAAACTAGAAACTCCATAGCCTTTTCAACCTTTTTTATCTCAAATAGAACCCAAAAATATCAAGGAAGCCCTGAAGGATGTAGAGTGGATTACTGTTATGCAAGAGGATCTGCGTCAGTTTGAGAGAAATAAGGTATGGCACCTGGTACCTAGACCCTCAGACAGAACCATCATAGGAACCAGGTGGGTGTTCAGGAACAAGATGGATGAAAGCGGAAATACTACAAGGAACAAAGCAAGGACTGTTGTTCAAGATTACAATCAAGAGGAAGGGATTGGCTATGATGAGACGTTTTCCCCAGTTGCTCGCATGGAATCCATCAGGATTCTCATTGCCTTTGCATCACATATGGAATTCACCTTGTTCCAAATGGATGTGAAGAGTGCTTTTTTAAATGGATTTCTTAAGGAAGAAGTCTATGTTAAGCAACCTCCAGTCTTTGAAAGTCATGTGCATCCTGAACATGTATTCAAATTAGACAAAGCTTTATACGGATTGAAGCAGGCCCCTAGAGCCTGGTATGCGAGACTATCCAAGTTTCTTTTGGAAAATGGGTTCACTCGAGGAAAGATTGACAACATACTGTTTCTGAAGAAACGGGGCAAGAACCTGCTCATTGTTCAGGTTTACGTGGATGACATCATATTTAGGGCGACAGCAGACTCACTATGCGAAGAATTTTCCAAACTTATAGGAAGTGAGTTTGAAATGAGTATGATGGGGGAACTAAACTTCTTTCTGGGTCTTCAAGTGAAGTAGTCCACAAAGGAAACATGCATCAGTCAGCAGAAATACATCAAAGAACTGCTGAAAAGGTTTGACATGGAGGCATCAAAGGTGATCGACACCCCTATTGCATTTGCTACCAAGCTGGACATGGATGAGTTTGGATCACCTGTGAATCAAACAATGTACCGAGGGATCATTGGATCTCTACTCTACCTCACTGCGAGTAGGCCAGACATTGTATTCAGCGTGGGATTATGTGCAATATTTCAGTCAAATCCTAAAGAGTCTCATCTGAAGGCGGCCAAGAGAATTCTGAGATATCTTAAGGGCACACAGGACCTAGTTCTATACTATCCTTCAGGTGACAATTTTAACCTTGTTGGTTATGCTGACGCTGATTATGTCGTTTCTCTAGTGGAGAGGAAAAGGACTTCTGGAATGGCCCATTTCCTTGGATCATGCCTAATCTCATGGGGTACAAGGAAGCAAAACTCAGTGGCCCTCTCAACAACTGAAGCAGAACATGTCGCGGCTGCATCTTGTTGTGCTCAGCAATTGTGGATCAAGAAACAATTAGAAGACTTTGGGATATACATTGATTGTGTACCGCTTCTGTGTGATAACACCAGTTCCCTCAACATGAAAAAGAACCTGGTTCAGCACAAGAGAATCAAACACATTGACGTCAGGCACCATTTTCTCAGGGATAATGTTGAAAAGGGGCATATCTGCGTGAAATTTTGTTGCACTGAAGATCAAATTGCAGACATCTTTGCCAAATCTCTAATCATGTAACACTTTGAGAGAAATAAGATGGCACTGGTTTAATGAAACCTAATTGAGAACCTGGTTCTCCTTACTTGGCTATGAGAGTCACACTCAGGTTCAGTCAGCTAAAGTGTTTCCTGACCAAGCCTAACTCACATCTATATCGTTGCAGGTAGACACGCGTGGTGACTATAGAAGCTAAAGGTACGGCATTGTACTGCAAAAAGGGAGCTGACAACTTTTTCAAAAAATAGGTCAAGAACCTGGTTCATGTACCACAGGTTAGTAGTAATGTGTTTTTCTTATGCTTTTCTCAAACAAAAAGACAATAAATGCAACCGCCACATCATCCTACTTTTCAGAGTCTGTGTCTGTCACGTCATATCTCTCAAATCCTTTCACTTCCTTTGCACGTTTCATCTTCCAAAAACCTACCATCATTTTTTAAATTCACCATAACTTGTTCCTCTTCCCCCCTCTTTATTTCTCTTCCTTTTATAAAATCCTCTCACCTCTAACCGCTCAATCATCATCTCTCATTAACTCTCTTCAAATCCTCACTCCTTCTGAACTCCTTATGTCTATCATCCTACAATGGCCGCCGAACAATCATCTCCATCTTCTACCATTAACACCACTCCCACAACACCAAAAACCCAGTCCTTTATCAACCCTGATGTCGCCATCCCCGCACCAGTTTCCTCTTTACCACATGTCGTTGTTCCTCCTTTAAACCCTACTGATCTTCCTTCTTTTGTCCCAACCAAAGATTCCCTGGAAAGTGGCTTCAGAGGTTTCTGAGGAAGACCCCAATCAATATCTGAACTCCTCTCTCCTTGACTTTAGAACTCCAATGGAGTCACCAGGAAAGGAAGCGGCAAAAAACATCATGTCCATTGCCGCCGAGAGTCTTACCTCTGAAGGAGCCTCCCCCCTTCCTCCGTCTCAGGGGGAAGAAACTCCATTCTTAGGGGATGAGGGGACCATGGTTTTGTTTGAGTCTCCTATTCATGACACTGTAAAAGACAAACCTGTTGAGGAACATGTTTCTCCTTCAGTAGAAACAAACCAAGAACCCATTTTCTACACAAAACCCTTGGAGTCTATTCCTCCTATTACTGTGCCTTTTGACGAAGATGATGAGGATGAGATGGTCCTCAATGCTCATTTTAAGCTTCGTAAACAAGAAGTTACTCCTGAGTCATCCTCTAAGAGACCCTCTACTCGGTTGCAAAAGAAAGAGTCTCTCGAATCTGCCTTTGAGAAGGGCAAGAAAAGCCTTAAGAAGAAGAAGAAGAAGAAAAAGCCTTAAGAAGAAGAAGAAGAAGAAGAAGAAGAAGAAGAAGAACAAGAAGAAAAAGCCTTAAGAAGAAGAAGAAGAAGAAGAAGAAGAAGAAGAAGAGATTGATGAAGCAGGGGAAGAAGAAGAAGAGATTGATGAAGCAGGGGAAGGTTGTAGCTGACAAGGATATTCCAGTAGTTGAGGTGGATGAAGATGCTGAAGAGTAAAAAGATCTTCCAAGTCTCAGAAGTCTGTGGTTAGAGCTTCGAAAGAAGCTGTGGAAAAACAAGGTGAAACACCTGTGAAGAGTGGTGGGAAATTCAAACGGGGTGTAGTTGACGAAGTGGTTGAAAAAGAGTTGTGTGAAAACACGTATGTGGTAGTTGAGCGTGCAAGAGGGAAGTCTGTTGAAAAATTGAAAAAAAAGAAAAAGGGAAATTGTTGGGGGACCCGGTTCACTGAAGACAATACCAAGTGACAGTGGACTTGGTCAGGAAAGGTTAAGAACTCAAAAGGTGATGTGGGGTCATATGTTTGACCCGGAGATATCTGAGATGGATAGCATGAGACAGGTTCTGGAGATTGTGGAGTTCCATCAATGGGACCATCTTTTTCGGGCAGATGTGCCCAAGGTTTATGAAGAAGAGGTGCAGACTTTCTATGCAACTCTCTTCACTGTTGAAGGAGATCATCTATGTGTGCTGGTAAATGGGTTTGACATCGTTCTTGATGTTGTTGCTTTGGGAAAGTCTCTCCAGGTCCCGTGTGAGGGAATGTCTACTGTCAACATCGCTTGTGAGGCAAACTTTAGGAGGGCCATTGTGAAAGAACAGGCCATCCAGCAGGGGGAACGGGTGCATAAAAAGGCGTTACTTCCAGTATACCAGCTCCTCTCTGAGTTGGTTAACAAGTTTCTCGTGCCTCGTGCTGAGAGGGGGTCCATTACTTCCAAGTCATATTTGGTTTTGATGGAGGCCCTTGATTCATTCACACCTATCAACCTTCCCGCTATCATGATAGAACATATGAAAAAGGTGGTGAACTTACGAGAGGGAAATCATGGGCTCCCATATGGTTTTCTCCTTACTCGAGTGTTTGAATTCTACAACGTGCCTCTGGCTAACCCAAAAGTAGGAACCCGCAAGCAGAAATTTTCAAAGACAACCTTGGAAGAGTGTGAATGTATAGAGAGGGATGGGGGTAGCACTTCGACAATCTCTCAACTGATCAATTCTCAAAATGCTACAACTGAAGTGATCAGGAAGTTGAAGGCTCAGAATGCTATACTGGAAACTCAGCTAAGTCAAGCTGCTGGAGCACCTGGTTCTGATAATTCTTCCCATGAAGAAGTTGCCCGCTTGACCAAGGAGAATGCTGAGCTTAGGCATCAGGTGGAAAACCTGCGGTAGAAACATCTTGAGGAACAGATGTTTGCCAATGCCTTCATTGACCTAGTTCTCAAAACCCTTGCTTCCTCCTCCTCCAAGCCTTCCCCTTCTAGTGCCCCCTGGGTTTCCTTCATTGTCCAGTTGTCTTTCGTTTGTGATGTTGTGGTTGGTGTTTTTGTTTGTTTTCTTTTGTGATGGCATTTGGATTACATTGTATTGCTCCTACTATAACAGTCCAATCAAGTATTTGCTTTCATAGCAAAGACTTCTATGTTTTAAAAAGCTTTTATTATTAGTGAACCAGCTTCTTTTTGTTTCGTATAATGCATGTTTTCTGTTTACTTCTATTTTTTATCATGTTGTGTACACACAAGGGGCATGAGTTAGCTGTATTGGACTTCTTTATGCTTTCTGTCTATTTGTGATTTTTTAATGATGCCAAAATGGGGAAGATAATTGATGTAGGGATTAAGGGGGAAGCACAGAGACAGGGGGAACATATGGGGTTCTGGTACTTTATCTGGTTAAGTTAGACTCTATACCTAGTCATCAATTTTAAAAGTTTGTCATCATCAAAAAGGGAGAAATTAATGGGCTCAAGGTCTCTTAGTATTATGTTTTGATGATCTAACAAATTTTCTGTATATAACCAAATAAAGGACTTGATGCATGTCTGGTATAATCATTCAGCACCGAACTCAAAGAAATTTGGGCCGTGTACTTTTGGACTCACAAGAAACATTTTAGGGACATGATCCCTTGATGTTCCCCTGACGGAAATACAAGTCAACTCTACAGTTGGAAAGCAGTGGCAGAAAGTGACTGCCTGCAACTGTGCACGCTACAGTGTAGAAACAGTGCAGCAATCACTTCCCATTGGAAGAAGTGAGTACCAACTAAGAATAGACATCATTCTTGGGATGTCTTTGAAGTATAATAGTATGGTGCAAGACTTCACTTGAGCATTTACTAACATTCTCTCAAGCATTGAAGATCTGCTATTCCATTTAAGTCTCAAGTGTGTCAAGAACAAGAAGACAACTTCAATACGGACCAATTCCACCACGAGTTCACATGTGTCCTTACTTGAGTTGTAATCTTGTCTTTTGTTCTTTATTGTAACTCCTATCTTTCTTTCTTAGAATCTTTGTTTTAGGAAACCTAAATCATAAACTGTCTAAGTTTGTGTTGTGACTTGAGTTGGTCATAGGTTAAAGTCTTTGTCAATAGTGAGTAACAAAGTGGCTTGTAATAAGTGTATTACAAGTTAGTGTAGTTGAAGTCTTCGTAATAGAGTTATTACAAAGTGACTTGTAATAGTTGAAGTTACAAGTTAGTGAAGTTGAAATCCTACCAGTGTAGGTCGTGGTTTTTGTCCTCTTGAGTTGGGATTTTTCCACGTAAAAATCATGTGCCTCTTTTACATACTGTCTCTGTAGATAACTCCGAGGGAACTGGTAAAGTACTAGGTCTCTTTACAGTTGGTGGACTCATATAAACTATCATACAGACATAGGAAAGTTGCATATAGAGAAAATAATTGAACAAGTCATAAGGTTTAAGAGCAAACTTAGCAAAGATTCAAAAAACAGGTTCAACACTTACTGCATTAACAGTCCTACATTAGCAGAGTTAAGGGAAGAACAGAATTGCAGGATTGGTGAAAAGTATCAGACACTGATTCATAATAAAGGAAAAGGTCCAAATTATCCTAAGTGTAGGTCCTAGTTTTACAAGATAGTCATATTAATTTGGTAGCACAACCGCATTTAGACATGATAGGAAGCAGATTGTTACAACTACTGGTGAATCAATGGAGCCAAAAACATGCTAAGGGGCATATTGATAAATAACTAGTCAAGGTTGATAAAAAAAGGTCTTGACACAGGATTAAAACATGCTATATAGGCAAGATACAACCACAGAAATTCAGAATAGACTTGTGCCATATAATAGATGTAAACATTCATGTTTTGAACACAATTGACTAGTTGACTAAAGAGAATATATATTATGCTGGTAAAGCATGTTCAAATAATAACATAGACAGCCTTAAGAAGAATTAGACAACAAATAGATGCTGACAAATGCAAAGGTCCTAAACACACATTGGCTAGACAGACTTGAAAAGAATTTAATTTAATCAAATCAGGTTTAGGCATGTTTCAAACTATCAACATTATGAACTTAAAGGTTAAAGAAACCTAAAATTGAAGTAAAGCAAACAGAATTGCACACAGGAACAACCCAGAAAACACATTAAGCTACTAACTTCAGAAGTGAAAACATATGCCAAATTGCGAATAAATAGGAATAAAATTGCAAAAGTCCAGTTAAACGAATAAAAGTAAGAACAAACTTCTACAAAAAAACCTAGAATCCCAATGCCTCAAAGTTCCCAAGAGATTCGAAGAACTCCAGGCAATGCTCGCACCAAGAGCAGGTTGAGTAACAAGGTCTTAGTAGCCTTGGCTTTCAGCCGGCCAAAACAAAATACAGAACAAGAGAGTAGCAAAACCCCAAATTTTAGTGGGAAAAAATGTCGATTAAAGTTTATCCCAAACGGGGAAATGGGGGGGGGGGGTTATATAGCAGTAAAGATTGAATGAACACACAAGGAAATGAAATAAATCAAACAACAAATAAGGAAAGGAAACATGAAAATTAGTTCAAAATCAATTTAGGAGAGAAATCCGATAAATCCTAGTTTTTTTTGGAAAAGTGTAAATCAACAAAATCTAAATGGAATCGGACTCACACAATACAGTATTGAACATATGTAGACGAGATAATGCTCAAAATCAAAGATTTGAACCACTTTTGGTTTGATTTCAGAATTTATTGCTTTTCATGTTTAGGCAAGTACTTAGGTAACACGACAAACGTACAACCATTACCAGAATGATTCGAATATGGCAAGAGAATAGTAGTTGATTATCATTATTAGTGGGATTAGAAGAGGGATTAGGGGAGGCGGCTAGGGTTTAGTAAAGAGAGGAGGAGAGGATACAGAGGCGGCTGTCTTTAGGGAATGTGGGTTAGGGTTAGGGTGAAGGGATATAAGGAAAAGAGGTTAGGTGTTGTGAGCCGTTGATCGTGTTTGATCAACGGCTGAGGTTTAAGGAGATGTGGGTCGGGTTTTCAAAGTGGGTTAGGGCATAAGGGGTAATTTGGATTGGTCTGCTGAGGAGGGGTGTGAGTGGGCTAAGTACTTGGGCCAAAATTGGTTTGAAAATTAGCCTAAAATTGGGCCAGCTTTTTAAATAGGAGATTAAAAGGGAAATAATTTACTAAAATTGTTAAATAAATATATAAAAATACTAATTATGCAAATTAATACTTTAAGCAATGATAGAAGATTATAAAAAAATGTAAAAATATTATTTTGACCCTGAATGAAATGACAAACGCAGTAAAAATGCAAAATATAGGCTATTATTGCAAGTTTGTGCAAATAGCCTAAATATACTATTGTAATTATATAAATAAAGTGAAAATATTTAGAATATGTATTAGGGATGCAAATTGTAATTTTAAGTGATTAAGTCATCACAAAATAATTTGAAGGAGTAATTAATAAATATTCGAGTAATTTAAATGTAAGAAAAATAAATTTTAAAGCTCTCAAAATTATGAAAAATTGTAAAAAAATGCTTGTAAACTAAATAACTACACAAAAATGATATTTTGAAAGTATATATATTGTTTGAGAAAATATGAGGGAAAAATTGGTATGAACAACACAAGGCAGAAATTGATATAAAAACAAGTCAGAGTGAAAAGAGATCTTTTATATATATAAAGATATTTACAAGGACCGATCAAGATCCTACATAAAAGTTTGGGGGGAAAAAACCCTAAGGTTCCTAACTATCCTCGGGGGCAGCTTCTTCTCCATCAGGGTCCTCCCCATTCTCGAACCCGCTCTTGCTCCAGACATCATCGTCATCGTCGGAGGAGGCCAATGTCTTAGCATCATCTTCTTGCTCTTTGGCCTTCTTAATCTCGCCAGTGAGATCAAAACCTCGAGCATGGGTCTCCTCGAGGGTTTCTCTCCGAGATTGGTACTTGGCGATCTCGGCAATCCAAAGAGCTCGAGTTTGGGAGGCCTCGGCAGACTCTCTTTCTTGGGCTTGGGCTTGGGAAGCTTCAGCATCAGATCGGTAGATGGCCACGATCGCCTCCGCATCAACCTTGGTTTTTTCTGCCTCAATTTGGCCTTTGCAAGTTCGGTGACAAACCGAGCCTCGAGCTCCTCTATTTTCTTGGCCTGTGCCAAGATCTTTTCCTTCATGCCCCGAAGTTGACTTTCGGCTGATGACAACCGGGCTCGAACAACCTCTTTCTCCGAGGCAAGGCGGTCCATATTTTCCTTCCACCTTAGGGTCTCTGCCTTCATCATATTGACCTCCTCACGGAACTTCTCGATCCTCTCAACTTTCTGATGAACCTGTGAGATTGAAGTGTTAGCCACCATTCCCGAATCAAGTACATGAGCTTTTAAGATTGTCATTATCTGCTCAATCAGGTTGGTCTGTTCTTTATGAGTCGTGGCCAACTCGGCTCGGAGGTCCTTGATCTCTTCTTCTTTCTGCCCACTGAGAAGTTTGAGGGCATTTTCCTTCCTCCGTGAGCCATTGAAGATTGGAGTAACATCAGCTCAGCTCTGATCGGGACATGGAAAACGCGTCTTGATGGAGTGCCAAAGCCTATACGGAAAAAAGAAAGGAAAGTAGACAGAAAAAGATGAAATAAACGTAAGTGTGATATCGACGAAGGGAGTTGAGACTTACCCGATTCAGGGCTTGTTGAGCCTCATCGAAGAGACACGATGCTTCACTCAGGCCAGTAGCGTCTTCGACCCCGGTAAAGTAACCACGGAAGGGGTCCTCCCCTCCATGGGCTCCTTCTACATCGGGAGTCCTGATAGTTTGGGCCTCCCGAATTGCCTCCTCGAAAAATAAAGGGAGAGTAGGTGAGTCTTCAATTTTTATTGCCCCAAGTGGGTCACTTGGGGCGTTCCCTTCACTTCGAAGGGCCTCGGACATACCCGCCGTTTTCTCATTTCGGTGGGAGGCATCTTCAGTCTTTGACAACTCGGGGACTTTGCCCGAGTCCTTTTCCAAGACCCCCTCGGCTCGAGGCGGAATCTCTCCAACCCCCACCAAATCAATGGTCTTTGGGGCCTCGGTGTTCCTCTTTACTCGGGCCACCAGTTCAGATCCGTCGTCTTCTTCTTCTTCCCCTCTGAGGCACCGAAGTACCTCCGCAGGTAGGGCAACGGTGTCTTTCTTCGGCTTACGAGCTAGATTTTTCTTGGGTTTTGGGTCCTTGGAGGTTGAGTTCCTTTTCGTCTTTTTATCCTTCACCGGTTTTGGGGATGGGGTCGAAGTCTCCTCCTCACCTGATAGGGGCCTCATGGCAGCATCTTTTCCAAGGCTTGTATAAAAGAAAATTAAGTGAGTATGGAAGAGACATTTTAATAAATATCATCAAATACATGAAAAACGGTTTACCATGATTTTTGGCCTCCCATCGGCCCTTTGCTAAATCGCGCCATGAGCGCTCATCATACGAAGAAGTCGAGGCCAGGTCTCGAACCCATCTCTCGAGGTTAGGAATTGCACCGGGCATCTAAGCAACCGCTACATCATAGAGAAGTATATCGATGAGAAAAAGCAAAGGAACAAAATAATAAATGAAATCTAGCAGTGGGATTATACTTACGCTTCATATTTTATTTCTCAGGGAATGGCATCTTCTTGGTCGAGATTAGGTTAGAAGTCCTTACTCGAATGAATCGGCCTATCCAGCCTCGATCCTTGTCCTCATCTATGCTCGAGAACAGCACCTTGGTAGCCCAATGCTGAAGTTTTATTAACCCGCCTCGATAGAGACGGGGGATATATAATCTAATGAGGTGATCGAGGGTGAAAGGGAGCCCCTCGATTTTTCTCACGAAAAATCGGAGTAGAACAACAATCCTCCAAAAGGAAGGATGGATTTGGCCTTGGGTTATCTGATACGTGCGGCAGAAATTGATGATGATGGGATCGAGGGGGCCAGCGTGAAAGGGTAAGTGTAAACACTCAGAAACCCTTCCACATGGGTAGTGATGTCTTCTCCGGGGGCAGGAATCACCACCTCTTTGCCTTCCCAGTTGCAGTCTTTCTTCACCTGCTTAAGGAAACCCTCAATTATCGAGCATATATACCTCGACACTGGCTCGCATCGACCAGGACCGACGAAGTTCTCTTGATCTTAAAGTCGGACGTAAGGACGCACCCCCCGGGAACACACTCCTTGGGGCGCGGCTCCACCGATGTTTTGTCGCCAGCCAACCGCGATGAAGGAGCGTTTTCCTTTTAAGGAACAGTTTTTGATGTTTTCTCCATTTGGATTTGTAGTTAAAGATGGATGAAGACGATTAGATTTGGTATTCTAAGAGGAAGTTACCAGTGAAAATCGTAAATTTGCTTAGAAGATGTAAAAGCTTTGAAGATTATAAAAAGTTGAAGGTAAAGTTTGAAAGCGGGTAAAAGGAGGCCTATTTATGGGATTCACGACGACGGTTCAAGGGCACTAGTGGACGACCACCAGATGACACTCATTAATGGATTGCGGAACTGTACCGACCACCAGATGACACTCATTAATGACTGGTCGAGGTAAAGTCAAAGGCTCAATTCGTTTCTTGTCATTACACTCCAAAAAACAAGGGGACTATGTATGCGGTTAAAATCGGGCCCACCTGATTTTGCTATTTGATCGAGACTAAGAAATTGCATCGACGGTCGGTCCTGTAGTGGATCAGACCAAAGCATAAGGACAAGGTATCGAGTTTCACATTCGAGGTACCAGTCGAGATCGAGGCCAGTAGCGATCGAGACCAAATGAGACAAACATCGAGCAAGATCGAAGATAGCATGATAACAGAAAGTCGAGATATCTGTGGTTGGTCGAAGATCACGGCGAAAATCTCGGAACAGATCAAATCAGGAACGGTTAATTAGTTAATCATGGGATTTCCTTCTGTAATTAGAGTTATACCATAAGTAGAATTCTTCTACTATATAAAGGGGAGTTCTAATCATTTGTAAGACACGTTGTTCACACATATCAAAGCAATATAACACTTTCTCTCTCACTTATACATTCTTGTTCATCAGTTTACTTCTGTTTTATTCACAATTGTTCTAACATTGACTAGCTCAAGGGCACTCTAGCTCGAGGGCTGAATTCCGTTTCAACACTGGTTTGCTTTATCTTATTGTTAATTTCTTTTACTAATTATCATATTTATCAATTGGTATTAGATAAAATCTCATGTCTTTAAAACCACATTATAAGTTTAATTGTTATCCAATTTTAAGGGTAAATAATATTATCTCTTGAATATAACTTTTTTTCGTAATCTATCTATTTTTAGAGAAACAAAGTAGTACTGTACTTTTTATCGTACAATTTATATTATTAAGGAGATTGTCTATACAGAAATTAAAAAAGTGACCATTTATAGGGTTAAAAAAAAATTGTATCATGATTATTATTCCTAGTACCCAACCCAACTACCCAATGTCTATATCGTACAGAATATTGTATCACTAGGAATCTTTTTGCAGCTCCCAAAGTTTCATAAATTATTTATTAAGGAAAAAGGTAAGAAAACAAAAGAGTTGATTATTTAGACGTGTATCATGCAACACTTTTTAAATGTTAGTGATACACTTGCTTCCATTTTTATTAGCTTCACAAAAAACATTTATTTACAAATTATTTAAAATTAACAGGAAAGAGAACAAAAGAATTGATAGTTTAGCCGTGTGTCGTGCAATACATTAAAAAATATATTTTTTGTAATAATGCAAGGAATCTAGCTAGAATTTAGGTGCACATATTATTTTATATTTTTATCCACTTGTACTACTAAAATATCTTCAACATATTCTGCAGGAAAAAAAGTATTGTTATTGATCATATTAATAAAACTGAAGTTTCAGCTCCGATCCCTTCTGTAGTTTTCATGCTATGGCACTGATAATAAGATCACTGTTAGATTTCCTAATTATTTCTTCTATTAGTTTGGTGGTTTTTCAACAGAAAAGCAATGCTGAAGATCAATTACTGATGCTTCAGAAACCACGATTAATGAAATGCAGATTTGATAAAATATTTCAATTGGGTGACTCACTCTCTGATACAGGCAACTGCATTAGAGAAAGTCTTTGTGCTCGTCGTTTTCTATGTAGAAGATTTCCTTATGGAATGAATTTTTTCCAGAATACAACTGGACGTTGTTCTAACGGCATGCTCATGATTGATTTCATAGGTACGTAATAAGAGACTTCATTATATTATCAGGAAAAGCACTAACACTTAGATCTCTACTACTGCCTGTTGTCTCTTTTGTTTCGGTTAACTTATTATCATGATGATGCATGTTATTGCTTCTTGTTAGTGCTTTTCTTTCCATGTTGCTTCCCACAGTATTTCTTTTCAACTATGGTGTGACTACGTTTTTCCTAAGTCAAAGGTACCTCCATGAGGCAGGGGTAAGATTTACGTACGCATTATCCTCCTCAGACTCCACTTATAAGATTATGCTAGGTTTGTCGTTGTTGTAAGACACTTCATTGTCTTTTCATGTTAATTTGTGCTTTTCGTATTAAACTAAAATAAATTTTTATAATAAGTAGAATTAGTTACCTGAAAAATAAATAAAGCAGGCAACTGTTATAACAAGTTAAATTATTATCCCATTAATTAGTTATCCTGTCACCATATATAAGTTAATTAACTTGTTGTAGTAGGCTAGTTATTATTTTAACCAGGTAGTTAATACATTAATACTTATTATAAAAATATTTTGTAATTATCTTATAAAAGGTCTAATTATGTAAAAATTTAGCATATAGAGATGTTATACCTAAATAATCGAATAATTGTATGCTTTTTCTTATAGCAAAGGAATCTGGTCTACCTCTCCTAAATCCCTACAAGCTTCAAAATGCAAATTTTAGACATGGTGCGAACTTTGCAGTAGCAGGAGCTACTGCTTTATCGAATGAAAATCTGGCAGAGGAAAAGATTGTTAATTCAGTAACCAATAGTTCATTGAGTGTGCAACTTGATTGGATGTCTACTCATTTCAAAAGCACTTACCCTACTGGTAATTAATTTAATTAATTTGCTAAATACTTAATTCAAAGAGATGATATCCTTTGGTATCTTCGAATCAACAAGTTGCATTAACTATCATATATTTATTTATTTATTCCTTTCCCAGATCGCCTCGCAAAATTGAAGAAATCTCTTTTCCTAGTTGGAGAAATAGGAGGAAATGAATTTAATTATGGCTTATTCAAAGGTAAAACGATAAAAGACCTCCGAAGCATGGTGCCAAAAGTTGTTCAAACCATCATTCAAGGTGTTAGAGTAAGTTTTGCTTTTTACCTTTAATTATATTTGTCATTGGACGAGCTGGGGTAGTGGGAATTAAGCTGGGGCCATGGTTGCTGCCCTTTGAAATATTTTTGAGGTTAATAGTCGATGTAACACAAATAACCATCTATGTAACTACTTAAATTAAAAATAGTCGATAAATATAATATATATGCATATTATTAATTAGACAAAATTGTTATGGTTTAGAGTTAACCAAATGTCTAAAGATCAAATGGGATAAGTTACGATAATAATATACTCAGTGTATTCTTATAGTGTACGAGGATATGTTCATATAAAATTATTGAATTTAACCTTTCTTATGCTTCTAATATATTTGAGTAAATTTACGAGCGAATAATTTTTATTTTTATTAATAAAACTAGTTAGTACTCCTGTTATATATTCTACGTACCATTTTGCATTGTTGAGATATTTTGATGAGATTGACTCTAATTGGGAGTAGGAGTTAAGGCTGCTAACCGTATTTTGAGGTATTGGGTAAGTAGACTCAACGAGACCCTAACCACCGTTGATTGCAGTCATTTTGGTCAACTTTGCTTGGACGGCTAAGATCTGTTAACAGCTAACTAGTGGTACAGTGGAATGGATAAATCAGTAATAACTCCTCAACAGTTTTTTTACAAACTACAGTTGTTCTTTCTTAGCAGCCTCTATTATTAGACTAGTTTAATAACTTTATTACTAAAAAATTTAAATATAAAAAAAGTTAATACAAAATAAACAGAAAACTTGATCATATCTTATGCAAACTGAAGTAGATGGACTACCAACTGCGCTGCCTACTATCATTTCACTACTTATTAAGTACTGACTAAATTAAATATTTTTTTTGTTTCATTCTTGGCAATTTGTATATTCAGTCATTTGATTGACCATTGAGCTTCTAATTTTTGAAGTATTTGCCTTCCACGAACCCGTTTTAATGTTTAAGAACTCATGACCAATGAATTAAACTCTTTTATAATTAAAAAAAAAACATTGCAAAAGTTAATGGTATTATGGCCAAAAACTTGTTTAGGAGTTGACACTTAATTCATAGTACTGACGTGCGAATCGGTGTAGAAGTTCATAAGCCCAACTTGCGTCAACGATGAACTTATCAAATTAATCATAAGTATAATATATATATATATATATAATCATCGCATACCTATTGTATATCGGCTAGGAAAAGTAAACGAATGCATAAACATTTGATATCCAAAATTTACAGTTCAGATTAATCGCCAATGAAAGTCCAATATGAGGGGGATTAGCGTTTCCAATTGAACTGATTACATTTCTTTGGTTGAAATTTGTTTCTTTTAGACAGTCATTAGTTTTGGGGCAACTCGAATTGTTATTCCAGGCAACTTCCCCATCGGTTGTATCCCAATTTTCCTAACGCAATTCAGGACCAACGATTCAACTGCCTACGATGAGTACCATTGCTTGAAAGATCTAAATGACTTGGCAATACTCTACAATGATCATTTGCAACAAGCCATTCAAGAGCTGAAGAAAGGACATCCAAATATTACATTGGTTTATGGTGACTACTACAATGCCTATCTCTGGCTTCTACAAAATGCCATATTTCTTGGTAAGTGCTTAAAAATATCTAATATTCCTTATTTTTAAAGGATAATTTCAGAGACCTCTCTTCGGCCCTATCACACTAACTTCCTTTGAGGTTTACGATATTACGCTTACCTCCCTTATTTTTATTTTATTGTAATCATTCTTTTAACCTATCTAAAATAAATATAAATAAAATACAATTTGACAGATTTGCCCTTTTTTAATAGTATTAATTTCTTTCAATTAATTTCTTTATCAACATAACTTACTTAACAAATTCTTTAAGAATAAACCTACACCAATAAGCTGATTTAAATATAGATACATGTGTAAAGCTTATCACCATTCTGCCTGCACGTGTCTTTCTAGAGGTCAATGTGATAGGGCGGAGGGAGGTCTCTGAAATTATCCGTATTTTTGTAATTCTTTTATTTTTCTGTTTATTTCTTGTCCATTAAAATTTTCAGTTTCATAAATTAATTTTTCCCACTAGTGTTTTTAATTCCTTTGCCTCTAAATGCACTTATTTATCAAAAAATATATTATGACAACTTTCAAACCAGATATTTATGTATACTTATCGAAAAGTATATGCATTTAAAAACCTTTTTGATTGAAATACATTGCAGGATTTGACAAAAGCTCGCTGCAGAAAGCTTGTTGTGGAATAGGAGGAGATAATAATTATGACATACATAATCAATGTGGAGCTATAGGAGTTCCAGTGTGCACTGACCCGAATACTTACATAAGTTGGGATGGAGTTCATTTAACAGAAAAAGCATATAATTGGTTGGCAAGATGGCTAATTGATGACATGTTACCCAAATTGAAATGCCATGTTTAAGTTCAAAATCTTAACTTTTTGCCGACGTGCAAATAATAAACCATTCGTTAAATCTAGTCAAATATTCCAAGGCAATTGTTTTTATCCATAAATTTACCTTCAATGTTTTACTTCGGCTCATAGCCAATAAGGAATTGCTTATGAAAAAGTACTTATCTTTTGGAATGAGTGTGCGTTCTCCTTTATGTGCTTTGGCTGTTTTTCGTTTTCTTAACATTAATTAAGGGCTTCATAGATTAATTATGCAGAATTATACACACATAATACATAAATTATGAATATATTATATCTTCACCAGCTATTTTTAGTTTAAGCGGATGGATGGGCGGTGATGTTTTATACGTCAATACCACACAAGAGAGGGGGTGATTACAGACGCTTCTAGATAAAGCTGAAAAGGTACAAGTTGAAATCACCTACTACAAATAAACTAGAATAAAAGACAACAGTTGAAACTGATTCTTCTAGCTGGTTCACGTAGCTTCAGATTCGCACAATCAAATTTCACACGAACTGCTTGCAAAATTGCCTCGCTAATTTTGCTCTCAATTCTTGCTTTACTTCTGCTTTTGTGCGTACCTGTACAATAAGAACAATCTGCAATATATAGGATTATTAGAAAAGGAATTAACTAGAGTTCTAATGCAACTCTTTCTTGGTGGAAGAGTTCTAATCAATCTCAACTCCTCAAATCCTTCCTTATCTTAGATTCTGTTCTTACTGAATAAGGATTCCTTCTCCTTATTGTTTTGCAATCTTTTCGATCAGGAGATATCTCTTATTTTACCATATTTCGTTTATCTCCTGCATGTGCACCTCATGTGCCTTTGACTCTGATTGTGTTTATGTATGCCAGTGATGGACCTGTTTCATTTCTGAGTTCCTTTGTCAATCTTCAAAACTATTCAATTTCTTGGGCCAATAAATTCCCCCTTTTGATGATGACAAACTTTGTGCGTCTATTTAGCTTAGGCATGTATCCAGCTTAATCCAACATTGACACATATTAGAGTATTAAGCATTTATCACAAAAGAACCAGGTTCATTAGGTTATAAATATCACATGTTAAGAGTAGCACATAACCATTCTTCCCCCTTTTGGCATCATCGAAAAGTTGGAAAAATTATGTGAATCCCAAACATTTAAGAATTACTCATGGCCACTTGGGCAACTGCAAGTGCAATCATGGATTAATCATCAATAATTAACTAATAATTCAAACTATCAAAGAAATAGAAACATTGAATAAGAGCAAAAGCATCAGATTTCATTGATAGAAAGTAAAATTCTTTCACAATTCACAAAATGAAATAAAAACAGTTAAAAATATGAGCAAAAACAAGAAAAAGTCCCAAGTCTGGGTCACTGATGTCCTAGGCAGGCTAGGAAACTAAGGCTTGGAAGGGCTATAGGCTTGGGTTTTGGCTTGGAGAAGAGTTAGCGTATCTCGAAGAATTCCTTCATTCTTCTCTTTTTTCTTAGTAAGCTTAGTTCTGAGAGCATCCTTCTCAGATTCAACCTCTGCCAAACGGTTCTTCAGCCTTGTTATTTTAGCATCATTCGCCCCACTCTCTTGCACTAGAGCTCTCACTTTTCTATTTACAGGTGTCCTCTTCGATGAACCAGGTTCATTGGGGATAACATTTACCTCATAATCACAAGCCAGAAGAGTATTTATCCCAAAGTGATCCTTGCTTGTGGCCATCTCCGCCTTCTTCAGAGGCACCTTGTAGTGAGCAAGTACAGAAGTGAGAATGAAGCCATATGGAATGTCGTGGGATTTGGAGCCGTTTACACCTCTATCCAAAAGCTGAATTATGAACCAAGGCCAGTTTATTTTCCTCCCATTGTCAAGGCACTCCATCATAACTAAATCCATGTAATTAGCAATGTGCCTTATTTCCTGTCGTGACAACACACACTTGTTGATAAATTCCAAGATCACCTTGTTTGGGGGCTTCATTTCACTTTTATAGAGTGCCTTGGGCTCAACCTCTTCCTCATTGTCACAGAACTTCCTTGTAATCACTAAGGCAGTTGGAAGAGCATCTAGACTTGGCCATTTTTGCCTAGTGTATTCATCATAGCTTTCAGAGGGAATGCAAAGGATTTCACCAAATTCTTTGGCATCGAAAGAAATGTGGACCCCCTTTACCCGACTAGTGACTCTGACATCCTTGATCTTAGTGTTTGCCGTGAATTCCACTGTTTCATTTCTGGCCAGTCTCCCATCCAAATGAAGGACCATGTCCTTCCAGCCTTGCCTCTCAAGCTTCTCCAACAACAAGATCATTCCTTCTTCTTCCAAGTCTTTCAACAACCTGCCCTTCAGAATTGTACGTTTTCCAAACTTTGTCAACTTATCCTTCTCACCATCAGAATCAATTGCCTCTTCATCACTCTAATCATCTTCTTCAGTAATTATCACTTTCTAGGGTTTCACTGCAGACCTGATTCGCTTGGCCAAGGTCGAGGGTTCAACAGACACAGATGCAGACTTCTTTGAGGAAGTCTTGGCTTTCTTCGGCTTAGGGGTCTGAACCTCTACCTCTGCCACCTTTTCACTTTGATGGACCAGGAACATCTCATCGACCTCAACAGACTCTACAGGCTCAACAATCTTTTCCTTCCCTTTTTCAACCCTTTTCCTTTTACTCTCCTCCAAGGCTCTTTGCAGCTCCTCCTCACTCTGCCTTAGCGTGCTTCTTGTGGTTCTTCCTCTTGGAAGAGGAATTTCAGAACTCGCAGAAGGAGTAGCTTTCCTTTTCTTACTTGCTCTTGCTATCCCAGAAGTTTGAGCCTTGAGAATTATTTTCTTCTTTGGGTTGTAACTATCACCCAACTTTTCCAGCAGATCCATCAGGGTTTCCTCAGTAGATGAACCAGGTTCATATGTATGCTTTCCCATATTTACCAACCCTTCAGCCGTTTCTCCTGATTCACTTCCCCCTGACTTCTTGACTCCTTCTTCTACAATTTCTGGCTCAGTTCCACAAATCGCCATTCTAGCAGATTCTTGCCACGTTCCCCTCTCTTCACTCCTTACTCCCTCTCTCTCTTTTTCTTTTTCAGTTTTGTTTTTACCACCTCTCCTTCTTGTCTCCGGCAACTCCACATCTATCACAGACCCAACCAGGCAAACCTAGTTTCTAAGTTCTCAGCAGTCTCAGAATCAACCTCGAAAGTAGTCTTTGGTACAGAAGATACCTGTTCAGAATTTGAAGATCCTGTTCCTCCCCCCCCCCCCCCCCCCCCCCCCCCCCCCTCCCTCGGTAGCTGATTTAAAAGAATCGCTAGAATTATGTGATTCTTGAGCCTGACTTTCTTGAAGTTTGGCATTTAATTTTATCGCTAAAGAATCGCTAGCCACTGTCTTTCTAGCGAGCATCTTAACTCTCCTTTTTCTGGGTTCGGGGTTAGGACTGGGTTGAGGAGTGATAGAACTAGGTTGAGGAGGGGTATAACTATATTGAGGGGTTGTGGAATACGAGTATGGAGTTAGGGGTGGTGGAGTACCATGATTGTTCCAAGGGTTAGACATTTTAATTTTGATTGAAGATAGAAGAAAGAATCTGGATTGAAGTTGAAGGTAAAGAGAGAAGGAAGGGTTTCGACGGTTGCAGAATTGATGAGGGATTTTCAGAAGTGATGATGGGGGATTTAAAAGGGAAGAGTAATTAATACATAATGGTGGCTTTTTGGGTCAATTAGAAGTTTAATCACTTCTGCATCTGGTCAGTTTGGAATGACGATTACTGCTCCCCTATGATCTAGGTGTTTTAATACGGTGGGGATTCTTAGTTTAGATGGAATTGGTTCAAATTATTATAGGATAGACTTTGAAAAGATTTTGAGTTTGGGTAGAGTTCTGCTCATGATTTAATTATTAATATTTCAAGATGTGTAGAGTGGAGAACACATACCTCGCCTTTTAGATAAACCAGCACTGATGAACCAGGTTCATCACTTAAGAATCCTCTTGATCAAGCCTCAATTTTCAACAACAGAGAAAATTTCATTAGTAACCAGAAATTCATATTAAAACATGGCAAAAAAGTATGAATTTACAACATGAGACTGAGTAACAGTTAATCTGATTATTTACACAAGTTTCATATTTTCTAGCCAAAAATTATTATTATTTCATTTTTTTCCAGTTTGTTTTAGTTACCTTCTGAACTGGTTCAATTAGGTGATCTTAACCATCCCTAACTCTAACATGTTCCTTTCAAAATGCTCTCTACTCAGTGCTTTTGTAAATATGTCAGCAATCTGTTTATCAATAGCACAAAATTCAATAGAGATCAATCCCTTCTCATAATTGTCCCTTAAAAAATGATGTCTAACATCTATGTGCTTTGTTCTTTTATGATGAACAGGGTTCTTTGTCATAATGATAGCACTAGTGTTATCACAAAAGATAGGGATACATCCAACATCGATTCCAAAATTCATCAATTGTTGTTTAATCCACAATAGTTAAGCACAACATGAGGATGCAGCCACATACTCAGCCACAGCAGTAGATAAACCCCCAGAATTCTGCTTTTTAGTGGCCCAAGACACGAGGCATGAGCCTAGAAAGTATGTCGTACCTGAGGTGCTCTTTCTATCTAGTAGAAAACCTTCGTAATCAGCATCAGCATATCCCACAAGATTAAAGTTGCTACCTTTTGGATTCCAAAGACAGAGATCAGTAGTGCCTTTTAGGTATCTCAAGATTCTCTTTACACCAGTTAAGTGGGATTCCTTTGGATTAGCCTGAAATCTTGCACAAAGTCCTAACACTGAAAACAATGTCAGGTCTACTAGCAGTGAGATACAACAATGAACCAATCATTCCCCTATACAACTTTTGATCAACAGATGAACCAGGTTCATCTACATCCAGTTTTGTGGCTGTTGCAATAGGAGTGTCAATTTCTTTGGAGTCTTCCATTTTAACCTTTTAAGCAACTCTTTTACATACTTTTGTTGATGGATTAAAGTTCCATTTGAATTTTGTTTAATTTGTAAGCCTAAAAAGATATTAAGCTCATCCATCATGCTCATTTCGAATTCACTCCCCATTAATTTAGCAAATTCATCTTATCAGTAGTTGCTCCAAAGATTATGTCATCTACATATATCTGAACTATCAAGAGATCTTTACCTTTTTCTTTCAAGAACAAAGTACTATCAATTTTACCTCTCTTGTAGTCATGCTCAAACAAAAAATTTGACAATCTTTCACACCATGCTCTTGGAGCTTGCTTGAGTCTATACAGTGCTTTGTCAAGTTTGTACACATGATCAGGATTCTCCTTGTTCTCAAAACCTGGAGGTTTCTTGACAAACATTTCTTCCTTTAGATAGCCATTTAGGAAGGTACTCTTGACATCAATCTGGTGAAGGGTGAATTCCATGTAAGCAACAAAGGCTATGAGGAGTCTTATTGCTTCCAACCTTTCCATTGGAGCAAAAGTTTTATCATAGTCTACGCCTTCCTCCAGACTATATCCTTGAACCACCAATCTTGCCTTGTTCCTTGTAATTGTTCCATCTTCATCAAGTTTATTTCTGAAGACCCACTTTGTGCCAATCACTGATCTATCCAAGGGTCTTGGTACCAGATGCCAAACTTGACTCCTTTCGAATTGGTTGAGTTCATCTTGCATTGCATTTACCCAGTCTTCATCCTGCAAAGCCTCAGCCACATTTTTAGGTTCGATAAGCGATAAGAAAGCACAAAGCTTCTTTTAAGAAGATCTGGTTTTGATTCCAGAGGTTGGATCAGTGATAATTTTCTCAATAAGGTGAGAACTTTGATATCTGTAAGGTTTCACAACCAACTGGTTACTCCTTGATGTTCCTTCAATGCTTTGTTGATGTGGAACAGGTTCAGGCACAGGTTCCAACGAAGTTTGGGAATTATTTTGTTCTGTTCCCCCTGTCATGTTGCCCAGGATGGATGAACCTGTTCCATCACCTGTTCCTTCTTTTAGTGTTGCTCCAGTCTGGGCTGTGGTGTCATTTGAGTTTCTGACTCGCCCAATTTCTTCACCATCTTGTTCCTGTCTCTTAGAAAGAATGTTAGTTTCATCAAAAACCACATGTACACTATCAACACACATAGTTCTTTTGTTATAAACTTTATAAGCTTTACTATGTGAAGAATACTCCCTTATCAATTCCAGGATCGAACATACCTAGGGAGTCTTTACCATTGTTGTGCACAAAGCACTTGCAACCAAAAGCCCTAAGGTGGGATATATTTGGATTTCTCCCTTTAAGTAACTCATAGGGAGTCTTCTCTACAAGAGGTCGAGTCATGCACCTCTTTATGATATAGCATGCAGTATTAATGGCCTCTGCCCAGAAGCTATAGGGTAGTTTGCTAGAAAGAAGCATAGTCCTAGCCATATCTTCAAGTGTCCTATTCTTTCTTTCAACTACTCCATTTTGTTGTGGAGTTCTAGGAGCATAAAAATTATGATCTATGTTATGCTCATCACAAAATTCGGCAAATTTAGAATTTTCAAATTCAGTGTCATGATCAGACCTAATTGATGCAAGTTGATTTCCTAATTGTTTCTGAATTTTTCTAACAAAAGAAGTGAACATGTCAAACGCCTCATCTTTAGATGTTAGAAACAATGTCCAGGTAAATCTAGAATAATCATCAACAAGCACCATCACATATCTCTTACCACTTCTACTTAATGTTCTCATTGGACCACAAAGATCCATATGAACCAGTTCCATCGTTCTGGTTGTACATACCACTTTCTTGCTTTTAAAAGAGGATCTTACCTGCTTCCCCCTTGTACAAGCCTCACAAAATTTGTCTTCCTTGAACTTAATGTTAGGCAGTCCTATCACTAAGTCCTTTGAGACTAATTTGTTGAGTTGACTTAGACTAGCATGTCCAAGTCTCTTGTGCCAAAGGAGGGGATCCCTGTCAAGTACACTTACGTATGTTATTTCATTCTCTGAAAGTGTGGACAGATCTATGATGTATATATTGCTCGCTCTTTTTCCCTGCAAAACAATCTTGTCAATGGTAAGATTTATCATAAAACATTTTGTAGAGGTGAATGCTACCAAGTTACCTCTGTCACACAGTTGTGACACACTGATCAAACTATATTTCAAGCCGTCTATCAAGTAAACTTTCTCAATGGAATGAGTGTCATTCTTACCTACCTTACCAACCCCAATTATTTCACCTTTCTTTCCATTTCCAAAGGAGACATTTCCTTATTTGAAGTCCTCAAGTGAAAGGAATTGGTCCTTGTTGCCAGTCATGTGCTTTGAGCAGCCACTATCCATGTACCATATTTGGTTGCTCCCCTTCACTTGAACCTATAAAAGGAAATCAGGGGTTAGTCTTATGAACCCAAACTAGTTTGGGTCCCCTTCTATAAGCAAAAGGATCAATTAAGTTCTTTTTAGTCCAACTTGGCAACCAATTCTTCCCTTGAACAAAACTTTTGTTCTTTTGACTGGCATTTTCTTTTGCATTACATTCACTTTTATAGTGACCAGTCTTACCACAGTGGGTACATATTTTGTTCAAGGAAGAGTGAGGTACTTGCTTTTAGGATCCCACTTAGGCAGCTGATTCCCAAAGTAAAGTCCTCTTCTATTTCTACTATGATGTTCCTGTAGCCATGTCAAAGCATCGGAGGATCTGTTCCATTTAAAATTTCTATCTAGTTCATGCTTCACCTTGCTTAGTTTCTCCTTCAACACTATTACATGTTCATCCTTCCTATACAATTCATCTTTTAGCTTACCTACATTTTCTTCTAAGGTGAGTTGTGAGCTATCAGCTGTCTTCTTACTAGTTCCTAATTTCTTTTTAGGTTTTTGGATTTTAACTCTAGGACATTAGCTTTAAATGTATGAACCTGGTTCTTCAGAGCAATATTTTCACTCACAGTCTCACTGACTCTGAGTTCTAGGTTCTTACACTTTGCTTTTAAAATTACACAATCCTTAGACAATTGTTCCTTTTCCTTATTTATTACCTTAGATTCATCAATAAAATCTAGCAACAACTCAGAGAGTTTGTCTTTAGAAAAAAACTTAATCTTGTCTTTTAGATGAATTATACTTACCTCGGATTCCTCATGAGATTCCTCATCTGATTCGCCAATTGCTATAAGTGCTTGTTCATCTCCATCTTCATCATTTGATTCCTCATCTGAACTTTCTCCCCAAGCAGCAACCATAGCCTTTGTCGATCATTTGTTCTTCTTGGGATGAACCTGTTCCTTCTTCTGGTTCCTTCGTTCAGATCTTTCCTTCTTCCATTCAATTTCCCATTGAGGGTAGTTCTTGATGTGATGATCAGTCTTCCCACACTTGTAGCAGCCCTCATTGATCGTTTTTTCATGTACCCTTGTCTTGTTGTAATTTCCACCTGTTGAGGAACCTTTTCCTCTCATAAGATATTTCTTGAAATCCTTGGTGATCATAGCCATTTCATCTTCCTCCAGATCAGCTCCTTCAGTGATTCTAAGTTCCAGACTCTTTTCCTTCTTGGGCGCATCCATCTTCATGGTCTGCCTTCTAAGTTCATAGGCAGTGAGATTTCTAATCAGCTCATCCAGTTTAAGAGTTGCAATATTCTTAGATTCCTGAATTGCAGTGATCTTGCTTTCCCAAAAAACTGGCAGAACCATTGTCAGAATCTTTTCAACTTTGTCTTTTTCAAGTAGAGTCCTTCCAAGAGATTTTAGTTCATTAGTCAGTGTGGTGAACCTTGTATACATCTCTTGGATAGTCTCTCCTTTTCCTTCATAGAAAAATTCTCATACTGAGAATATAGTAGAGTACCTCTGGACCTCTTCACTTGAGCAGTTCCTTCATGAGCCACTTGCAAAGTATCCCAAATCTCTTTAGCAGTGGTACAACTTTGAGTTCTGTTGTACTCGTCTGGACCAAGTCCACACAAAAGCCACTTCTTGGCCTTAGCATTCTTCTCCCACTTTCTCAAATCCTCAGCAGTGCAGTCAGCTCTTGTCTATGGCACATCTACTTCTTTAGCATTCTTCTCCCACTTTCTCAAATCCTCAGCAGTGCAGTCAGCTCTTGTCTATGGCACATCTACTTCTTTAGCATTCTTCTCCATGGTGGCCAAAGGACCATCAGTAACAATGTCCCATAGCTCATAGTCTTCTCCGATTATATGGTCTCTCATCCTGTTCTTCCACCAGGAGTAGTACTGGTCATTGAAGAGTGGATGCCTAGCAGTTGATTGTCCTTCCAGTTCCCAGGTGGTGCACTCATCTTGATCTTCTCCTAAGGTGTTAGCCTCTTCAAGGATAACCCGCTCTGATACCAATTGATATTTAATACGTCAATACCACACAAGAGGGAGGGTGATTTGTGTGGTGCCCGATTTTCGCGTGCACTTGGTAAGAAGGACCAGGTTCTTCTATATGTTCCAACTCCAACTGTTTGCGGAATAATAAATATAGAAAATAAAGAACATAGAGATTTTTACGTGGAAAATATCTGGCTCAAAAGGTGAAAAACCCATGACCTACTTCCTAGTAGGATTTTCCCAAACTCTTTACTAAATCAGTGAGCCAAACATCATTTACAAAAACTATTTTGTAAACCTAAGGATTACCTCTAATCCCGTTGTAGCAAACTAGCCTCTAGCTATTTGCGACAAACTCCAAGTTAGCAATAACTTGAAACACACTGTACCTATTACAGAAGCTTCTAGATAAAGCTGAAAAGGTACAAGTTGAAATTACCTACTACAAATAAACTAGACTCAAAGACAACAATTGGAACTGGTTCTTCTAGCTGGTTCACGTAGCTTCAGATTCGCACAATCAAATTTCACACGAACTGCTTGCAAAATTGCCTCGCTAATTTTGCTCTCAATTCTTGCTTTACTTTTTCTTTTGTGCGTACCTCTACAATAAGAACAGTCTGCAATATATAGGATTAGTAGATAAGGAATTAACTAGAGTTCTAATGCAACTCTTCCTTGGTGGAAGAGTTCTAGTCAATCTCAACTCCTCAAATTCTTACTGAATAAGGAGTCCTTCTCCTTATTGTTTTGCAATCTTTTCGATCAGGAGATATCTCTTATTTTACCATATTACATTTATCTCCTGCATGTGCACCTCACGTGCCTTTTACTCTGATTGTGTTTATGTCTGCCAGTGATGAACCTGTTTCATTTCTGAATTCTTTTGTCAATCTTCAAAACTATTCATTTTCTTGGGTCAACAGGCGGCTATTTCAATTAATTCTTCAAAATTCAAAGTTCAATTTTATTTTATTTTTAAACATCTCCCCGTGATCTATTTTATCTTATAGGTATCTAAGTAGTAAGAATATAACTCAACCTAGAGGGACTATTTTGGGGTTTATTTCGACTTTCATTTTACTGCACTGAAGTTATTAAACTATTTTGTATAACTAAAACATTACTCAACATTAGCAAGGTATTGCCGAAGTCATTTAGCAATATTTTATAACCAAAATTTCACTAAACTACAACAAAATCACTCTCGCATGCAAAAGTTTCCAATTAATTAGTACAATGTTTTAAAAAAATTACGAGGGAACAGTATAGAGTGCTCGTTCTTGAATCTCGACGTGATGGTGTGCAAAGTTGTGAGATGTGAAGTCAACAGTATCAATCAATTAAAAGAGCCGTGATTATACAAATTATGGTATCTCTAGGAAAGTTTCGTAGTTCAAGAAAAGAAGCCATTAATTATTTATAGGAGTAAGAAAAAAGGGAAGAAAGCTAAAGAGGTCAATTGACCGTTTACTAAGCAATAAGTACTTTTTAAATGATAGTGTATTATTCAAGGAAATCTTTCTTTCATTTAGGTACACCAATTAATATAATTATTGTTATTATTGTTATTATTTGGTACAACTTATTCTTTTATCTCTCCCTTTTTTCTTCTCTTCCTTCTTTCTTCCTTCTTTGCTTCCTTAGCCGAAGGTCTATTGGAAACAACTTTCTACCTGCAGTAGAGGTAAGGTCTGCGTAAGACTATCCTCCCCATACCCCATATGTTGGGATCATACGGAGTTTGTTGTTGTATTATTACTATTACTATTATTATTATTATTATTATTATTATTATACTGTATTTTTTAATTTGTACTAATAAACTGTTTATCGAGATTGCATGTGTTTATAACGCTGAAGTTTCAGTTAGTTCCGGATTTCATTTTGAAAAAATCGGGGCATGGCATTGACAATAAGAGTAATGCTTGATCTCCTAGTTATTTCTTTCATGTTCAGTTTCGTTGTTCTTCAACAGAAAAGCAGTGCTCAATCACTACGAACGCTTCATAATCCACGATTGATGAAATGTGGATTTGATAAAATATATCAGTTGGGTGACTCACTTGCTGATACAGGCAACTGCATCAGAGAGAATCTTTGTGCACGTCGTCTTGGATGTGGAAGATTTCCTTATGGAGTGAATTTTTCCCAGAAAAAAATCAAATCAACTGGACGTTGTTCTAATGGCATGCTCATTATTGATTTCATAGGTATTTATAAAACTTCATTCTCTTCCGGTGTTTGTGCGTCCCAAATTTAATTAGAGAATTTAAAATTAAGAAGAAAAAAAGAGGTTTGTTGTTTGGCTGGTATAGTCCAGTTTCTATATTTAGGTACAAATTACTATCTTAAATGGGAGAGAGACTGATTGTGCTATATATGTTCTCTTTTGCTTTTGACAGCTTTGGGATCTGGTTTACCTCTCCTAAATCCTTACAAGCTTAAAAGTGCAAACTTTACACATGGTGTGAATTTTGCAGTAGCAGGAGCTACTGCTTTACCAGCTGAAGTCATGGCAGAGAATAAGATTGTTAATGCAGCCACCAATAGCTCATTAAGTGTGCAGCTTGCTTGGATGTCTTCTCATTTTAAAACATCCACCCGTGGTAATAAATTTTTAGCTGAAGAGAAATGTATATTTTTAGTAGCTCCCAAAAATAATGTATTTGTATTATGTATAAAAATTATAATATTTTTATATATTTTTTGGTTAGCGAATGCAATTAATTACGGACAACCAGCCAATTTTGTATTTTGCTTGCTGAAGAGAAACTTCTAAGGAAACGATGTTGCATGTTAACTTGCTTAGTCTCTACAACAACTACAAAAATAAATCTAGTATAATCCCACAAGTGGGATTTGGGGAGAATAGTTTCTACTTATATATATAAACTAATTAATGGCGAGCGAGTTTAAATGATCTTTTTCTGGTTCTTGCTAGATGGCGCAGCAAAATTGAAGAAGGCTCTTTTCCTAGTTGGAGAAGTAGGAGGAAATGATTTCAACCATGGCTTATTGCAAGGTAAAACGATGAAAGAGTTGCGAAATATGGTGCCAGAAGTTGTTCAGACCATCATTCATGGTGTTAGAGTGAGTTTAATTATTTTGCTGTTACATTACTTCTTTTCTTTCATGATTATTAGTGTACCTTTATTTGGTTGAAATTTGTTTCCTAATAATCAGTTTGCTTCTTTTCAGAGGGTCATTGGTTTTGGGGCTACTCGAATTGTTGTTCCAGGCAATTTTCCATTAGGTTGTCTACCAATTTACCTAACAAAATTCAGGACTGACAACTCAACTGCCTACGATGAGCACCATTGCTTGAAAGATGTAAATAATTTTGCAGTATTCTACAATCATCATTTGCAACAAGCCATTCAAGAGCTGAAGAAAAGGTATCCAAAAATTACACTGATTTATGGTGACTACTACAATGCTTATTTGTGGCTTCTACACAACGCCGTCACTCTTGGTAAGTACATTATGACAAAATTTCAAACTACATATGTATGCAAAATTATTGAAACGTATATGCATTTAAAAACTTTCTTAATTGAAATACAATGCAGGATTTGACAAAAGCTCCTTACTGAAAGCTTGTTGCGGAATAGGAGGAGGCTATAACTTTAACATACGTAAACTATGTGGATCTCCAGGCGTGCCAATCTGTGCTGACCCTAATACCTACATCGGTTGGGACGGAATTCATTTGACACAACAAGCATACAAATGGTTGGCAAGATGGCTAATTAATGACATGTTACCCAAATTGAATTGCCTATAAGTTTAAGTTCTAAGCTCTTAATTTCTTGCCAAGGTGCAGAAATAAATATTTCTTTTAATATTATATTCCAATGGAATTGTGTAAGTGATAGATTTACTTTCAATGTTTTATACATCTACTTCTTAGAGACAATAAGGAATTGCTTTTGTTTATTCATCTTTTAGGATATTTCCATGTTTAATAATTGGAAGGGGTTCGTGTCAAAAATTCAGACGTAAAATTTTAGAACACGAGTTAGTTGGTTAAAGTTGATGAAACTAATAACTACTCATACAATTTAGAAACTTATAAATGTAAAGCTTTTCCTCTGCTGAAGTCCCTGTTTAATTATTAGATACTAGCGAATTAATTTAATATCATGCATAAAATCTAGCTTATCCCAATTTTCATGATCATAACGTATCTAATTTGCCGTTTAGATGGGTTAAAATTAAACTATGCCCAAATATGAGCGTAACCTGCTCACGAGGAATAAGCCTCCTCCTTTCAATTTGTGGAAGGGAACGCAATGTTCGTCTTGGTTCGTCCATCCATGCCTACGTTCTCAAAGACCCACAATTTGTTTATTTAGGATATCAGTTTAATACCCAGAATGCGCTTGTAGTTTGGAACTCTCTTCTGACTATGTATGCTAGATGTGGTAGGATACATGATGCTGCCCAAGTGTTTGATGAAATGTCCACGAAAGATACCGTTTCATGGAACTCAATTATTTCAGGATTTATAAATAATGGGAATTTTAAAATGGGATTTGGGTACTTCAAAGAAATGATGGGTTCTGGTTGTTTTAAGTTTGATCATGCCAGTTTGACTACGATTCTATCAGCTTGTGATGAGCTTGGTTTTCTTAGTCTTAACAAGATGATACATGGGTTGGTTGTTTTCAGCGGCATAGAGAGGGAAATATCTGTTAGCAATGCGTTGATTACTTCTTATTTTCGATGCGGATGTGCTAATTCGGGCTGGCAAGTTTTTGATGAGATGGATGTGAGGAATGTTATCTCTTGGACAGCTGTGATTTCAGGTCTTGCTCAAAATGAGTTTTGTGAGGAAAGCTTGGATTTGTTTGTGAAGATGCAAGGTGCTGTCGTTGTACCTAATTATTTGACATACTTAAGTGCACTGTTGGCGTGTTCTGGCATCAAGGCACTCGTGGAGGCTCGTCAAATTCATGGGATTGTTTGGAAGTTGGGGTTTCATTCAGATTTGTGTATAGAGAGTGCATTGATGGATGTGTATTCCAAGTGTGGCAGTGTACAAGACGCTTGGCAGATGTTTGAGTCCGCAGAGGTTCTTGACACAATTGCTATGACAGTTATGCTTGTGGGGTTTGCTCAAAATGGATACGAAGAAGAGGCTCTGCAGATCTTTGTGAAAATGGTAAAAGCAGGAGTTGAAATTGACCCTGATGTAGTGTCAGCCGTTCTTGGTGTCTTTGGTAGTGATACTTCTTTGGGTCTTGGTAAGCAAGTGCACTCTTTGATCATCAAGAAAGGTTTCATTTCAAATTCGTTTGTAAGTAATGGGCTTATTAACATGTATTCAAAGTGCGGTCAACTGGAGGAATCTCTCGAAATCTTCAATAGTATAGCTCGAAGAAATTCAGTCTCTTGGAATTCCCTTATTGCAGCCTATGCTCGTCATGGGAATGGCGACAGGGCATTCCAGTTATACGAAGAAATGAAGTCAGATGGTGTAGATCCAACAGATGTTACATTCATCTCTCTGCTTCATGCTTGTAGTCATGTAGGGCTAGTGAATAAGGGTATGGAATTCTTTGATTCTATGCAAAGTATCTATGGGATGACTCCAAGAATGGAGCATTATGCTGCTGTAGTTGACTTGCTTGGTCGAGCTGGATTGCTAAGTGAAGCCAAGAGTTTCATTGAGGGGATACCAGTAAATCCAGACATACTTATTTGGCAGGCATTACTTGGTGCCTGTAGTATTCATGGTGATGCTGAGATGGGAAAATATGCAGCTGATCGATGGGTCTTGGTTTCACCTGATAATCCTGTGCCATATGTTCTACTGGCAAACATATATTCTTCCAGGGGACGATGGAAAGATAGAGCCAGAACCATCAAGAAAATGAAGGAAATGGGAGTGGCAAAGGAGACAGGGACAAGCTGGATAGAGATTGAGAAGGAAGTCCATAGTTTCGTAGTTGCGGATCAAATGCATCCCGGCGCCATGATCATTTATTCCACCTTGTTGGAATTGTTTAGACACATGAGAGATGAAGGGTATGTACCAGATAATAGGTTCATTCTACATTACATGGATAGTGATGAGAAGGAATTTTCAATCGATTTTCAAGATACCTCTGAACTTTAGTGCAGCCTGTGGTAGTCATTTGTGAACAGGTGGCTGACCAATGCAATGGAATATATGTGTATTATGATGGACTGTTGCAAATTGCGACCATGAATATGATTTTTATGTTATGAGATGGGGAAATACTGTTTGAGAATTGGTTATCGTATTGATAAATAGCACCAACCACCAAGAAGGTGCAAGCAAAAGTATTTACAGATCAAAAGCAAAAGTATGTCACTTCCCTTCTATGAGGGATCCAATCAGATGTATCAGTTCCTCTGGTTCGCTATTAATTTTCTAATTTCTGTGAATAGGGGAAGTACTTCCTTTGGGCTGACATGCCAAAATCCTGCATTAGGTGCTTCTTTTTATTGGTCTTATGAGGAAATGACCTTGCTTTCCTGAAATATGAACATTACTTTTTCAAATCACAGGAAGTGTCGCACTTTCAAAGGATTAGATGATGATCCAACATCCCAGACTAGATGTCCGTGAATGAGATGACGGCACAATACTCAAGAAGCAACATAAGGCTTCGACGAAACATGTAAACTGGTTTTAAATCTTGAAAATCCTCCACTTGAAAGTTGGAAGTTGAACAGAGACCGCCACTTCAAAGGCTATGCAATGCTGATGATATCACATGGACCATAGGGGAAATGTTGTTAGAGTCACAGACCTTTCAACCATATGCGATATGAGATTAATGTACAGATGTAACATTACTGATTGTGTGAGGAAAAATTCACTTTGTTACAGAATTACTGTCGTTCTGCGAACTTTTGACATTCAATTCTAACTGATAAAGTTTGTTTCTTAGTGTAATTTTCCTGTAGTGGGTGGTTGTACTAACCTCTTGAAGAAAAACAAACGTTCAATTTTAATTTGTTTAATTCTTCTCATTTTTGTAAGGAATAGGGAAGACTCAACTGGACAGTAATATCATGACTCGCGATACTTATGGACTCTTGACACTACTTGTACCTTTTGGACTTGATCAAATTAATTTGATAAAAGCACCAAATCAAATTGTCTGATTTATGAAAAGTGAACTGTTATGCTGCTATTTTGGAAGATTTAAACCCAAAAAAAGCTGTTGATAGGCATGATTCGGTTGACAAACATTTGCTTCATCCTGGATCATCTTTATAGTATTATATCAAGGGTCCTATAAGTTTACATGCATGTATAGCAAAACAGTTCCTTCAAATTCACCATGATAACTCTGAACATGAAAACTGAATGCACTCATTTAATCTTTACTCTGGCAATCCATTCTAGAAGACACCCAAATGTGTTCATAGATAGAGGGAGTGCATTGCGAAAGGCTCCTGGTGTTGACTGTACAGTGATTTAGTCGAATGCTCAGCATTATGCCTCTCTGTTAAAAGGTGATGGCACGTTCTATCTTGAAATGACTTTCATGAAGCGGTTTATAGAAGAGAAGATTCCAGCTGCTTGATCTAATAGTGAGCGACCGTTCTCTTCCTTCTCATCCACACCTCCGAATATTATCTGAGAAAGATCAGCACGAAGTATCAGAGAGAGAGAGAGAGATCATAGTTTTCTGTGGGAAACTTATGAACAAGTTAAATTACAAAAGGTCAGGATTACAATGCTACAGGAGCCAACAACAAAAGACTTACCAGTTGCATATTTCTTACACTGAACTGTATAGACTTCTAGAGAATGTATAACCCTAGTTAGGGCTTGTTACCCAAATAGCCGGCCAGATTCAATTACTTTTTGTAGCCGGTATACATGGATTTGATTATACACAGTTATATATATATAGATTATACATCCGCTCGCTATTTTTAGTTTAAGAGATTAGGTGGGCGACTATTTGGGTTACTATTCATTACAGCCTAACTTAAATATATAGAAGTAGAGGAGCAACAGACCTCCAGATCTTCTGTAGTTGGACGGCTGATCTGTTCCTTGGCAAGAAGATATCTGTTTGGTCGGTCCTTATCATCATAAAACACTTTCCACAATCTAGAGTAAACCAGAAAATAAGTAAATAAGCATGTAACTTCAGACCAGTCCTTTAAGCCATGTAGTGTTGTGATTTAAGTAGGTGAATCCTTACCCGGGATAACATCTAAATACAGCACCAGATGCTAGAGGTCTCATCGAGTAAGCAACGGTGAAGGTGCTGCAGTGAAAAATATGCATTGTTGCTGTCAGAATATGGAAAAAGTATATACAGTTTGGCAAGTTCACATTGACAAGAAAAGATGGAAAATACATCCCCAAGCAAAGATGGTGTAAGGTTGAGTATAAAACAAGAAGTTCCACTGAAGAAGAGAACCACTAATCAACGACAAATCTTATGGGAAGCAATTTTTATTAGAAACTTAGAAGTTTCTCAATGGCATGAAGATGAATGGCGGTTGTACAATCATTAACTTGTGCAGTCAGTGGTTACCGTGAGGAACCACATTGTTTGCATTAGTAGATCATATTTAACCCGAGGATAATGAAGGAGGAGGGTAGTCTGTAAGGTCTGCGTACAGACTACCCTCTCCAGACCCCCCATGTTAGGATCAAACTGGGTTGGTTGTTGTTGTTGTTTATATAGGACGACTGAGCTGTAACACACAATACCTAACTGAATTTCAGAACTGAAGCAAAACTTCAATATCAGAAACCAAATTACCTTAAAAAATTGCGCCGCAGCCTACGTACATTGATCCCCACTCCGACATCCTCACTAATCAGACGAGGGTTCCACATGATAAGAGGCCTAGGCTAACAAAATAACCACAGACCATTAACAAAAAACAGAAAATAAGGTTGAAGAATAACAGAGGTTCAATTTAAGCATGTGAGAATCAAGAAAAACAGATGCTAGCATGCAATCAAATAGCCTGCGACTTGTATTCCTCTTGACTAGATGCTACTACTGTCTATAGTGGGAATAGGTTTGTTTTGAAAAGCTTGAAGAGCAAAAGCTTATATAAAGTTCCAATCCTCACATTTTTGAGAATTTGTGTAGTCATAGCTCCTATTATTAAAACCAGATATTTGTAGGATTTATTTTTGTAACGAGGAAGACGATCAAGGAGAACGTATAAATTAATGATAAAGAATAACGCCTCATTTTAAGGCCACGATTTACACAAGCAGTTATCACTAGTTTCAAAAAGTAATGTATTGTCTTCTCCATTGTGGCAGACAAGAATAAAGCTAGTAATGTACTATAATGATTTTTAGATAAACAGTTACTGATGACTTTTAGATCAAGTACTTTGAGGTTAAATTGTCACTTTAACTGTTCATGGAAAGAGACAGAGAGAGAAGGAGAGATAGCAGTTCAATAAATAAGAGACACAAATATAAAGCCGAAATCATAAGGGTACCGGGTCATCTGAGAGATCGGATGCAATTTTTTCTACATATCCCAGCATCTGATAATCTGGAACTACCATGACAACAATTTCGTCTTCCCTAGTGACTGGCTTCCGATCACCTAGACTGGACCAGTAAGTACACGAAGAACAACAAAATGTTAGACAATCTACTATTCATATCATTTTATAATCTACTAGTTAAAAGTAACTGTATTCAGGTATTCCACTGACAGAGAAAGCATTTCAGGAACTCTTATAATTAGGAAGCACTAGTGATCAAATCATTAACAGAGAATACTCATCTAACAAAGTATACCTGGAGAATCCGAATGTAGCATCTTTCCACTGATATTTCAGAAGTGCGGCAGCTCCAGCATCTGGAAAAATGGCTTTAACTCTCTAGAAGTGAAAGTTTTAGATCTTAGTAATTGCATGTCGATTACGAAGAGCTAAGTGTATCTTTGCATACAGTACGAGAAAAGATAGAAAAGATAAAAATGGTGCCTGGAACCTAGAACCAATCTCAGTTATGTATAATAGGCCAAACTCCATGTCCAGTCATTTTACCTCCATATATAAAATGGGGCAATGGGAGGAGTATGTCGCTAAATCTTGATACAAGCTATGGAAACTTTAAAGCTAACCTGGCATCCTGTCTCCTCAATAAGTGTTTCCAAAAATATCCTTGATAGTTCCCATAATTCAGCTTGTGCACCCTCATCATCAAGAAACTGAAGCTGTGGTATTAAGAGCTCAACCTGAGGAAGAAAGTCACATTGGACTTCCACTGGTTAGGTTAGGACTCATGGTTAACCCATCATGCATAAACCAATATTATTATTAATGGGCAAACAAGAAATAGTACTAGGAGTCCATAGAGCATTATGCATAATTTCTCCATGATACAGCAGAAGGATCAGAAAAGATATGTCAATCCCTCACCTCTGATTATAATGTACTCATCACTTTATGTCGCCGTGATTAAAGACAGCAGGATTGTGATAATATACTAAATTTGGAGGAGTTGAGAGCACAACAAAAGGTGAAAGGGAGAATGGCACAGCATATAACTGAAATGTTATCAGATTAAGAGAGGGCAACATATAAATTCGAAATTCATCATCTAATTGTTAGCGACAGATTTAATTGTAAATCAACTAAACTGAATTAGTATAAAATGTAGACTTGCTAACACATACTATGGCTCTCATTCCTCCTGAAGATACAAAAGTGGCAGTTGCTTGGCCCGACTGCTGAACGGCGCCCTCCAAATCAGAAGGCAGGCAACTGAAAAGGATGAAAAAGCAAAAGGAAGAATAGCATGTCAATTAACAGTCACTTCTATTCCTGCTCTTGAAAATATCTACACAGCACCATATGAGTTAAAAACTTAATTTTTATTAAGATGAATTAGTGATTACAAAAGATAAGAAAGCTTCAAACCCACTCGTCATCTTCTTCAATTGTTTGCAATTTTGGGTCTAAAAGAGCTGACTCTGTGGAGTCTTGTTCAAGATTATCTTCGCCTTGAAATTTGTCAAACTTAGCTTGGGCTCTTGAGCTGGAAATGGATTTTTGGGGTGAAATTCCAGTAAACCCACGAGCATTTGAGGGAAAAAAAGATGATGGTAAGGGAATTGTGGAGGATGGTTTGGGTAGTGGAGCAGAACACCATGACAGGCTTGAATATGAAGAAGCTGCCATTGGAGCTTCCAAATGCTCCACACAAACCTCCCACGTAGACGAGATAAGTTGTGAAGTGGTACAGTTAAATATGAAAGACATGGAGAGCCACAAAACTTGTCTTAAATTGACAATTTGGTCCCAAGAAATTTATTAAAAAATGGAGGGTAAAATAAATGAAATTTGCAATTTTTTTCTCTAATTGTCTATAGGTCTGCGTATGCCCTAGAACCCCTTATAGAATTTTATTGGATTATTATTGTTATTGTTGTTGTCTAATTCACATTCATTCCATGTATGAAGTCCCGCTAATGAGTCAAAGTCTAATTCAAAGAAAAGATTGAGCAATCTTTTAATTTCAATTCAATGCTTATTTTGGTAATATCATGACGACCTCTTATATTTTATCGGTGATCACTTGTTTTTGTCTATATAAAAAACTTTAGCCTAATCTGAAAATAATGAAATATCCCTCAAACAAAAAAGCAACATGAGAATTCATATATATATATATATATATATATATATATATATATTATAACCTATTTTGCTAAGTTAGTGCCAAATTAACATGAAAAATTATTATAACAAAAAAAATATTGGATATCTTGCTAATTAGTATAAGCTAATGCCATAAATAAATAAATACATTATACTATATGATTGCACATATCTATATAACTTCTAACGCATATTACATATGGTGATAAGGGTCGTTTGGTTTGAATATGGGTTATGCTGAAATAAGTTATGTTGTGATAATTTATGTTGGAATTGTTGGGGTTTTTTAAGTATTAATGATTTATTAATACTTAAAATAGGGTGAATGGGAAATGGGAGGGAAAATGAAATATTTGAGTAATATTTGAGTTTCCCTCCTTAATTATCCCACATAGGAAGAGGAAAAGGTTTTTGATGGGTATATAAGCAATTGCTCTTCTTCTAGCTAATAAAGAGTTGAGAAGAAGGCAAGCTTCGCGTCGTCGTCGTCGCTCGCTCGGCCTCGGCCTCGGATTCGGATTTGGTCAAATCGGGAGATTAATTTTTGGACCAAATTTATTTGTTAATA
The DNA here is from genome assembly GCA_005239495.1 of Nicotiana undulata. Lineage (NCBI taxonomy): Eukaryota > Viridiplantae > Streptophyta > Magnoliopsida > Solanales > Solanaceae > Nicotiana > Nicotiana undulata. The sequence continues at coordinate 54,173 of ML263105.1, forward strand.
GTAAATATTAACAGAAATGTTATTAAATATTTATTTTAATAACAAAATATTAAAATAAATATTACTTCAATTTTCCCTCTTTATTATTGAGTAAATAGCCAATTATGTCATGGCATTTACTCTATGTGCGTTTTTGCAAAAACAGTCATATTCTGAAGAGTTGCACCTCTTCAGATTTCAGCCCAACTTTGGCTATAAATACAAGTCCCTTCTCTCAGATTTTACATACTAATTTATGAGTTCTCCTCCTTCTTTCTGCATACTTTTAACTTCAAAGAAAGCAAGTAAGTGTGATTTGCTACCGAACTTTGAGTTCGTTGAAACACTGGGGGTTGAAGTACCACTACACCAGTGTGTAATTCGTTCTATCCTGGGAGAAAATAGTCCATAACCTTGGGTACTAGGAGGGGATTAAATTCCTTAAGGACACACTGTGAATTCAGTGGGCTCAAATTGGTTTTTCATTACGTTTACATTTCTGTTTATGTTATTTTATTTTCTCCAGAATTATTTTACAAATACAGATTTATAACAGGAATTAGTTATGTTGGGATTGTTTTTTTATCCATTGTTTGGTATGATGTATTAAAAATGACATTTGCATAATTTATAAGAAAAAGTTATAAGTTATCCCGACATTAATTACCTCACCCCCTACATGGTATAAATTATCCCGATATTAATTTTAATTCCAGGATAACTTATCCCAAATTTGCTAACCAAACAAAGTGTTAATTAAGTTGATATTAAATTTTTATCCCAACACTATTTCATACCAAACGAACCCTGAAGAATTAACGAAGTATAGCATGTTCGGAAGGAAAAAATGACAAGGTGTTAAGAAACTAAGCTCAAAGTAACAATGTAAAACAAGGAAAAATAATCTAAGAGATATAGAGAGAAAGAGAGGAGAGATTCTTATTTCTTCCATGTATTCAAGTGTATGCAATTTGATGCTCAAACTCTCTATTTATAGGATGATATAGGTAATACAAATGGATTCCATGAACACGGTATTAACTATTGAGATTATGGGGAAGATCATGGAGGAGGTTATGGAGGTGTGGGAGTTACAACCATAATGGTAAGAAATAGTGGGAGATTAATGGAGAAGAGTTGTGGGAGGTATATTTGATTAGTGGACATCCATATTTTATATATTTCATAACACCCCCCCCCCCCCCTTGGATGTCCACAGATAATGTGCCTCGTTAAAACCTTACTAAGAAAAACCATGTGGGAAAAAATCTTAGTGAAGGAAAAAGAGCACATGTATCTTGTAATACGCATTATTTGATGCCTCATTAGAAACCTTGCATGGAAAAACCCAATGGGATAAAATCATAGCTAAGGGAAAAAGAGTACAACGCGTATTTGTTTCCCCCTGATGAAAACAGCAATTTATTTCTCCGAGATAACGTGTTCCAATCTTGTACACCAACTTCTCAAATGTTGAGGTTGCTCATGCATCACTCAACAAAACACCAAATTAAATTATCAAGCGAACAAATTTATTGAACATCTATTTCACCGTTCGCTGAAAAGTGTGTATGATGAAGAACTTTGATGAAATATATGCTTTATTATGTCTCCTTCAATATATTTATCTTTTAATTAAGATAAACAAATATTATCGCCTTCACAATTATTGGAATCTTCTCTTCAAGGAAAAGTCATACATCTGTTGTGTGTTGAGTCACTTGCTTTATCAGTTGCTGGTATATTGACATGACTTGGATAAGTATCAACAATTAACTGCCTTGTGAAATAATAATATGGCAGTACTATCACACACAAATAGATTGTTTGAAGAACGAACTTCAGAAAATGCCTGCATTTGCATAACCAACAAAATCTTGACACTAAATATATATATATATATATATATATATATATATCAATGATTCCTTTTGCAATATAATACTAATAGTATTCCAGTATCGTTATATAGGAATTAAACTATATCTCGCTAGTATATTGTTATACTCATGTTTCTAGCAAGATGTATAGTGCATCAATTCCAATTAGCATAAAAATAAATCATGTACGCCATGATTGCTCGAAGCTCTATTTAATGAATTTCTTGGGAACCTTAATATGATTCAGAACAATTTAAATCCTTAAATAATTTTTATATACGCTTATAAAATTTATCAGGTATCGTCAGACTAAAATCTGAAAGTAACTGTATCCACCACAAGGGACACATGTTTCCATATAACCAATGGCATGACATTTACGTAAAATCTCGTGTCACCCCACTGCTTTATACTTTCAGGTGTTGGGACTATCAGTCCAAAACTTCACATTTTCTAAGTGAAGTCAATCTTGATTGCGTATTTTTCATTGATCGATCATTTATCTGTCCAAATTCCATGACAGATTTGAGCTCGAGATCCTCGTCAATATTAAAGATACTGAGTGCTACATTATATCAACAATATCATCGATGATCATTTTACATCGGTTCCATCATCACACAATAAAGACATAACTTATCGAGATCTCATTATTTCAGGTACCTGAGCCTCTCCCATGAGGTCTTATAAAGTGTTATGTCATGGTGCTCTTATAAAGCAATTGTCTCCTTATTATGATCATCTTGAACATTTGCTCCTCTCCTTCTTCAAGGAGATGTATCTTTGGAACTGATTAGTCTATTACGCTTCATGCGTTCCATAGACTATGCCCATCATGGACTTTATTCTATTTGGAGCATTAGCAGCTGAAATATAACATTTAGCTTTGGGTCAGCAAATACGCCTGGCAATATTTTACAAATGAATTATTACTTGAACTTCAAATTCACATTTTCTTGTATGAGGATCTAGGTACACTCATAATAATTCATTCCATGATTACTTTTTCAGCTTCCCATTTTCTCCCCCTAATGGTGGAATCATCAACACATTTTCCAATCTTCTTTGGGAACTCATCTTTGTGCATTGTGGTAACATAATTAAATCATATAGCACATTCATACAAGATGAAAATTATTTGGTTTCTGACCCTGAACCAACTAATATAGGGAGAATTTATCATAACTTGTTTGCTAGATGCGCACAAGTGTTGTTGTATATTAAATAATACACTTCATACCAAATTTCTATTTGGGAGTTTTGTTCTCATAACCAATGGTTTAGCTTATTAGGAGGCATACAGTTTCTGCCAAACCAACTTGGATTTAAACCAACTTTATCATAATTTTTATTCTGGAACTGTGCTCTAATAATTTGAGCAATCAACCTTGCAAAATCCAAATTGCAAGTTG
>ML263108.1:0-35232 GCA_005239495.1 Nicotiana undulata
GTCCCAGAGTTCATAGTCCTCTCCAATAAGGTGATCCTTCATTCTATTGTTCCACCAAGAATATTATTGGCCGTTGAAGCGTGGTGGCCTTGCAGTTGATTGACCTTCCCAGTTCCCAGGTGGTGCACTCATCTTGATCTTTTCCTAGGTGTTAGCCTCTTCAAGGATAACCCGCTCTGATACCAATTGATGTTTTAGACTTCAATACTACACAATATTACAAGTTATTTGTGCAGTACCCAATTTTTGAGTGCTATCTAATAAGAAGAACCTGGTTCTTCTTAGTATACTACTTACTACTGTTTGCGGAATAATTAAGCAGTAATAGTAAAGACAGTGGGATTTTTACGTGGAAAACACCTGGCTCAAAAGGTGAAAAAAGCACGACCTACTCCTCAATAGGATTTTCTCAAACTCTTCACTAAAACTCTGAGCCAAAACGGACTTACAAAATAAACTCTTTTGTAATCCTAGGACTAACTCTAATCCTCTTTGTATCAACCAGCCTCTAGCGAATTTCTACAGATTTCAAGCTAACTCTAACTTGAACAATGTGTACCTATTACAACTTGCTTCTAAGTAAGCTGAAAAGATACAATGTTAAAACTCCTACTACAATCAACTAGACTCAGTACACAAACAATGGAACTGTTTCTTCTAGTTGAACTGTAGCCTTTGTATCGCACAACAATTCTGCTTGCAAAATATCTCTGGAACTTTTGCTTAAGATCTTGATTCACTTTAGTACTTGTGCGTCACTTCTATCAGCAGTAAGACATTGATTATTTATAGAGTCCGTTTGTTGAGTCCATGATTCAATTCTTATCCAACTCTTCCTTGGTAAACGAGTTTGATTGTAACTCAACTTCCTTCCTCTATTTCTGTCCTAGCTGAAATCAACTTCTGTCATCTCTATCAGTTTGCAACCTTTTCATAGTAGGAGACATTCTGTTAGTTCTTTGATACTCAGCAATCACTGATATCTCCTAGACTTGTACGATTCTTGTTCCAACTGCTTCATTCAGATGTGGATGCTATGATGGACCTGGTTCAACTGGACACCTTTTCTCAATATTCAAAACCCATTTAGTGACATAGGCCAACACCATGTAACCTAACTATTTCCTTAATATACAACTGAGCATATTGTTCCGCTTTGTCGGTAGATTTAACTGGAAAGAAGTGCGCTGATTTCGTGAGTCGATCCACGATTCCCCAAATTGAGTCAAACTTGTGCGGTAAGCCCACCACAAAATCCATATTGATCATTTCAAATTTCCACATTGGAATTTCTATGCTTTGTGCCAACCCACCAGGACGTTGATGCTTGGCCTTCAATTGTTGACTATTCGGGCACCACGAAGTTTCGGGTTTCTAGGTAAAAGGTTTTTACGGGGTCTTACATTAATGAACTAATCAAACTTTAAACTTTCAATACTCATGCTGAACAATATCTTACCAACTTTGAATAACACCAAAATTGGCAAAAAAGTCCCAAATTACATAACAAACCTACTCCAACTCCCGGAACTGCAATCAAAACTTAACATCATTGTCAACCCCCAGTCAAACCTATGAATTCCAACCCGTCAAATTTCCATCTTTCGCCATTTAGAGAAAAATCAACCTAGGAACCTCCATTTCCAGATCCGGGCATACTCCTAAGTCAAAAATCACCATACAAACCTATTGGAACCATCAAAATATTATTCCGGGATTGTTTACATGAAAGTTAAACCCCAATAACCTCTTATAACATAAGGTTCCAACCTTATAACTATGTGTTCCATTTCAATCCAAAACCTTCACGAAACCAAACCAACCATCCCGTCAAGTAACGCAAAAATAAATACACTTACATGGAGAATCAAATGGGGAAACGAGGCTCAAATACATAAAATGATCATCCGGGTTGTCACATTCTCCCATTCTTAAACAAATGTTCGTCCTCGAACAAGTTTAGAATCATACATGTGATATAGGAAAGATGCGTATATATTCTTCTCATATCATGCTCGGTCTCCCAAGTCACCTCCTCAATCAGTGGCCTCTCCACTAAATCTTCACCGGTGCAATATCCTTCAACCTCAGCTTTCAAACCTTCCTATCTGAAATGGCCACCGGCTCCTCAACATAGGTCAAATACTTGTCCAACTACATAGAGCTGAAATCTAACACATGTGACAAATCCTCATAGTACTTCTGAAGCATGGAAACATAAAACATAAGATGAATCCCCGATAAGCTGGGTGGCAAAGCAAGTTTGTAAGCCACCTCATCAACTCTCTCCATAACCTCGAATAGACCAATATATTGTGGGCTCAACTTTTCCTTCTTCCCAAACCTCATCACACCCTTCATGGGAAATACTCTGAGTAGAACTATCTGATCCATCATGAATGCCACATCACGAGCCTTCCTATCAGCATAATACTTACGTCTGGACTGCGCTGTGCGAAACCGCTCTTGAATCAGTTTCACCTTTTCCAAAATATCACGAGCCAAATAAGTGTCCGACAACCCAACCTCTCAATGCTCAAACTAGGAAACTAAAGAACGACATTGCCTCCTATGTAAGGCCTCATACGGAGCCATCTGGATACTCGATTTGTTGTTGTTGTTGTAGACGAAGTCTTCTAGTAGTAAAAACTAATTCCACTGGCCCCCAAAATTAATGACACATGCTTTAACAGGTACTCTAGGACCTATATGGTGCGCTCGGACTGCCCCTCTACCTGGGGATGCAATGTCGTACGCAACTCAATCTGTGTGCCTAACTCACGCTGCACCACTTACCAAAAATGTGATGTAAACGCAGTGCCTCGAACAGAGATAATAGACACAGGCACACGATGCAGGCAAACAATCTCTCTAAGATAAATCCGAGCCAACTGCTCTAAACTGTAGGATGTCATGACTAGTATGAGATGTGTAGACTTGGTAAATCTATCCACAATGACCCCCACATCGTCAAATCTTCTCAAGGTCTATGGTATCCTGACCGCAAAATCCATAGTGACATGCTACCATTTACACTCCGGTGTATCTTATGTCTTAAGTAAACCACCGTGCAACATGCTCCATATGTCCTTCTTCATCCTCCGCCAACAATAATGCTACTTCAAATCACTGCACATCCTTGCAACATGTGGGTGAATGGAATATTGTGAAGTATGAGCCTCCTCAAGAATCAACTCTCTCAAGCCATCTACTTTATGAACACATATCCGACCCTGAAGCCTCAATACCCCATCATCACCAATAGAAACTTTCTTAGAATCACCATTTTACACCGTGTCTTTAAGGAAAAGGAAGTATTGTCGCGCCCCCTTTTCTCGCGAAATCGGGTTTCTACATATGACAACTCTTTTAAGGAAGTATTAAAAGAGGAGTGTTGCCACCTAACGATTGTTAAGGTGCGTTAGGGCACCTATTTGCATATGACTCAGGTTTGACTAGTTTGCACCACCAATGATCGGGTAAGGGCTCGAAATTACCTCGAAGAAAGGGTGTTAGGCACTCTTCGAGGTCCACAACTGTGGGTCCCGTCCGAACTTAAATTATATGAATTAGTCAGATAAACAAAGACAGAGAAAAACAAGAAGCTTGGGAAATTTTATTAATAGACTTCGAGTAAATACAAACACTTGATTCAAATATAAACAAAAATAAGATGGGGGGCGGGGGGTCCTAAGTTTTTTAGCCTAAAGGATCACCCCGTGCAACATAAATAATACTTTTTAACTCCATCGAGATGGGGTGTTACTCATATTATTCTACTGGCATAGACTATCATCACCTGCTACATGATAACTATCTTTAAGTTATTACCTAAATCTCACTAGTTGATTCTAAATCGTGCATTATGCGTGCACTATCCGTCCCATACCTATGGTCCAGTAGGCATTTGGACCTCTATTTTGGGTGGTTCTAGACTTGACTTAGGCTGCTCAAAAGTGTTAAAACTAGGCTACAGTTCAAAACAGATAGGACTACAACTAAATACAATTAAAGGCTCAAGTTAGCCTCCGCAATGAGACAACAAAGGCACGCAGACAGATTTCTATGTAGTGTATTAGACAGTTTCATAATTTAGGGAGATTGAAGTCGTTAAGCCCTATAGACATGGCTTCTTGATAATCTGACTCAGATGTGCATGCCATTTTAGACTTATAATTTCTAGATTACCACTTGGCATGTGCCATATGTTGCTAAGTTGCTTATTACAAATTATAAGTTGATAAATCTATAGGCATGATCTCTAAGTTCTTGCACTGTAAGGGACAATGAAACTTATTGGAAATGCTCAAAATTACCTTTGCTTTCCTAATAATCGCGTGGATGAGAAATGAAACAACGTTTGAAAGGCGAGTAGTGATGTCCTATAGGCATGATTCTAAAGATTGACGATTGGAACTGATTTTATACATTTAGCTCCTATAGACATGATCTCTAGATGAACGAAGAGAATTAATTAGTTAAAATCCTGTAGGCATGGTATCTTATGAACATGGTGTAGATTAAAGAGCAGTTGTAACAATGATTTCCTATAGGCATTCTATCTGGCAACATAAGAATAGATAAAGCATTTATGCATTGATAGTATACTAATTATGTGAGTGTGTGATTCCCTAATGACATGATTTATAATGGTGCACAAGGAGACTTACAGATACATATAACAGATTAGATAGCAAATAGATCACACAAATCCTATAAACATGCTTCCTACCCTTTTCATGCAAGTACTAAGAGATACCCATTCCCCAACTTCACTATCACCCCAGTTGTTATTAAAAAATTATTACAGACCCAATAATGAATGAATTACAAAGTGGTACAAGTAATAACAGTAGGCCCAAGACAGTCCCAAAGAGATACCAAGCACTGCAGGCCTTCAACTAAACCCTCTCTCCATCTTTTAGCACACACGGATCTCAACATAGCCTAGAAATCATAGGAGAACTCAAACCAAACAAAACAGCCATGGTTTGATCATAGGATCCATAAACCAATCACTTTCACAAATCAATTTGCACATTCAATAGACAGAAAGAGGGACAGAACTGAGTGGTAAAGAAAATGACCAAAGAACCTCAGCCCCTAGTGTGTCAGAGTTAACAAGGGTCTCAAAATGGACCCCGAGCAGTGCTCACACTAGGGAGGTTAATAGAGAAATCTTTAGTGGCCTTGGCTTTAAACCGACCAAGAATTATAGGTACAGAGTAGGGTAATGAAAAATAGTGATCAAGTGGTAGTGTTTGAAGAAGTGCATTTGCATTTCTTGAAACATGCATTGCATAAGTGATCACACTATGAACAAATTGGCAAAGAGGGTAAACAAACTTAAAAGACAGGTTGATATCATAAGTTCAGACTTAACATATTGGCAAAAAGGGTAAACAAACTTAAAAGACAGGTTGATATCATAAGTTCAGACTTAACATATTGGGGCAGAGTACATTTTGTAGGAATCAGGGGGGGTTGTGACTTTTGAGATTACAAAAATAAGAAGCAAAGGTGCATTATGCCAAATAAGATAAAAGTAGAATACTAACTTAACTCATTCAAAGCCTAAGGGTAATTATGTTAAACACCAGAAGTTTAAATAGACTAACTCATATCAATAAGGAAAAACAGAGTCAAATGTTATAGGGAAACACAAGTTAGCAAGCTATTCTAAAAGGTTCCAACTAATTGTTAGAGAGTATAGAATTGGGCAAGGTCAGGCCATACTAAGTGATAAGAATGATCATGGGAGCAAGTCACAGCCAGAGTGAAGGTATTAACATAAATTAGGGCATATTATAGATACAAATCCATCACTATAGAAACCCAGGGCAAAGCAGAAAGCAAACTGGTGTCATATAGCCAATGTAAACACTAAAAGTACCAATACATTAAGATTACTGAACTTCAAACAGTCTAAATTGTTCAAGTTAAACATAAATACATATCATAACTGACAATTTATGCATCAACAAGTGCTAAAGAGGTTCATGTCACAATCAGATTCAATAATAGCAGGGTAGCACATGGATATAGTCTAGAAACACATTAAGTTTTGCAATTTCAGAGGCATGAATATGCTAACCAGGAACATAAGAGAATGAATATCCCAAAGGCTAAAGAACTCACCAGTTACTGATTGACAAGTAGACAAACAAAAAGAATAAAATCACTTTCAACGTCAACAAGAGCAGTATAACCCCAGATCTTAGTGCGTCAAGTTCCCAAGGGCTTCAAGGAACCCAAGGCAGTGCTCACACCAAGGAGGGTCGAAAATAGAATTCTGGTGGCCTTAGTTTTCAGTCGACCAAGAGATAAAGTAGAACAAGAGAATAAGAGAGTAACAGAGTGAAAACCCTTAGCTTTTTAGTGAAAACATAGTGATTAAAAGTCTGTCAAAAAGGGAATGGGGGAGAGGTTTATATAGCAGTAAAATCGGATGCGCAAACAAGGAAAATAATTGATTAAACACAGGTAAGGAAATAAATCAAGTAAACACGGACGAAGAAAAGGGAAACATCTCACATGCAAGTCAGTAGAATAACAGAAAAGGAAAAGTATCAAACTTCAAACCCTAGTTAGGGTTTTAAACTCGAAATCGGCCAACTGGTATAAACAATTCAGTTCATCTCATGTATATGGATGGGATATCATTCAAATCTTCAAGATTGAGTCGATTCTCTTCCGATATAGAGGTGGTATTTTCCAAAATTAGGCAAATACCTAAGTAATACCAAAAACGCGTAACCAGTACCACATGGATCCGAATATGGTAAGCAAATAATGGTAAAATCCCATTATTAGGGTGATTGGGCGAGGAACTAAGGAGGAGGCGGCTAGGGTTCTTCAGAAGAGAGAAGGGGAGAGTTGAGAGCGTTTAGGGGCGGCATATTAATAGGAAATGGTTAGGGTTTCTGGGTTAGGTTAATTAAAAAAGGGGGAGTGAATGAGGGTCGTTGATCTTGAGAGATCAACGGGTGGGATTAAAAATTGAATGGGCGGGTCGTTAGAAGTGGGTCGCGACCGGGTTAAAGATTAGATGGGATCTGGTTTGGGATGGGGCGGATTGGGATAAGGTTTAAGGTGTTTGGGCCACTAATTTAGGTCCGAAAATTACTTAAAACTGGGCCATAATTGAAATGCACAACATTTATCAAAAAATAACTTTTAAAAGTAATTAATAAATAATTAAAATATTATTTATGCACTAACATGATTGAAAATAATAACTTAACATTATAAAAAATATAAAAATGTTATTTTGGCATAAATAATGTAATTATGCATGAATATATGCTATTATTGAAAAATTAGATACATATCTTAAAACTTTAATGTAATAGAATAAAAATATTTGAAATAATTTACAGATGCGAACAATAATTTTGGGCAATTAAGTCATCATAAAATAATTTAAAGGATAATTACTAAATATTTATAGAGTTTAAATATAAGAAAATTAATTTGCAGCTCTAAAAATTAAGGAAAATTATAGGAAATGCTCGTATAGGTTTGTAAACTAAATGATGATGCAAATATGTTATTTTGAAAGTATATATGCATTTTTAGAAAATATGAGAAAAAATTTGGGTATCAACAGTTGCCCCTCTTTACTCTTCAATGATGAAAGAGTTTTCGGGTAAAGAAATGATGACCGATTTTGACCAAATGAGGTGATTTGAAAAATGGAGGCCGAACCCTGGTTCCTGAGTTGCCTACATATACATGGTGTTACAAAATCAGGCTGCGTGTAGTTCTAGATTAATCGGTGAACTGAACCGGTGGAGTCTTTATAGGAAAGGTCATATGTTTCAGAAAGGGTTCCTATGGGTAGGATAATATCAAAGTAGTTTATACGAAATTGTGAATGTGAGTCTGAAACGTTATGGATGTATTCCAAAATGAGCATTTGAATGGTTGTCAAGTGAATATGGGTAGCTGGCGGTGGTTGGCTGCATTTAAAATAATTGTAGGATGTGAACATTGAACGAAAACTAGAGCAAAGATTGCTACCGTTAGGAGAACGGTTACCTCCTTTAATTACCTGAAAAACTTAAACACAATGCATGAAAGCATATATGGGATTATTGCGAGAATTTAAACATGATGCAAATTCCCTTTGGACCATGAAAGTTGTCTTTGGATGATGAGGATGATGTCCTTAGAACATGACATCTTGGGCCATGAATCGCGTGATAAGGGATTCACAGGCCATGAAATGATGTTCTCGGGCCATGAAAATTCTGCCTCTAAACCATGACGCCTTTGAATAATGATGTGCTATATTGAGGAATCCTCAGACCATGGCATGGTGTCTTCCGGCTATGCGGATGATGCCTTCAGACTATGATGCCCATGGACAAAATTGCGGTGTTTCAGCTCATGAGATGCAAATACATGATGCTTGGTCATATGCAAAGCGAAGCAAGACATAACTTAGTCTTGTGTAAGATTGGGGGCAGAGCTTAGCCCTGGGAAAGTAGAAAATAGTGCTATGTTTCAGGTAGCATAACGGAGGTAGTATTTGGTATTATGCAACGATAAGGCGATGCTTAACCTTATGCAATTAGGGAGGCAATTCTTAGCCTCATGCAATAAAAGGATACATTGCTTAGTCTCATGCAATTAGGGGACATTGCTTAGTATCATGCAAGGAAAGGCAGAGCTTAGCCTTATGCAATTAGGGAGGCAATGCTTAGCCTCATGCAAGAAAAGGAGACAGTGCTTAGTCTCATGCAATTAGGAGACATTACTTAGTCTTATGCAAAAAAAAGAAGACAGTGCTTAGACTTATGCAACGAAAGGCAATTCTTAGCCTTATGAAATTTGGGGAGGCGATGCTTAGCCTCATGCAAAAAGAGGAGACAGTGCTTAGTCTCATGCAAAGAAATGCAATGCTTAGCCTTATGCAATTTGGGAGGCAATGCCTAGCCTCATGCAAAAAGAGGAGACAATGCTTAGTCTCAAGCAAGGAAAGGAAATGCTTAGCCTTATGCAATTAGGGAGGCAATGCCTAGCCTCATGAAAAAAGAGGAGACACTGTTTAGTCTCATGTAAGGGAAGGCAATGCTTAGCCTTATGCAACTTGGGAGGCAGTGCTTAGCCTCATGCAATTGGTAGGAGACATTGCTTAGTCTCATGCAAAGAAAGGCAATACTTAGTCTTATGCAATTAGGGAGGCAATTCTTAGCCTCATGCAATTGGGAGGAGACAATTCTTAGTCTCATGCACAAAAAGGAAATGCTTAGCTTTATGCAAAAAAAAAAAAGACAATGAGCGATAGCATAGTATTTCTTAGCTGGAAACGTGTCTGCGTTTGGAAATCTTGTTGTTACGAAGATAACGATTCCAATGTGAGTGCGTATTCCTTAATCTTGTATCCAAAGAAAAATCGTGAGTTTTGCGGGGAAGGTCGGTTCGTGCCTTTGCTTGCTTGATTTTCTTTCTCCATGTCTAGAGATCATGTTTGAGTCATCTCGGGTATCATTTGGCTGTGTGCATTTGATGAATGTAGTTATTTAAAATATAGTAGTATGCAATATCAAGTAAGTTAGATGAACCAATGAGTGCGACACTTTTAGAGACATTGAAACTTCCTTGCGTTAGAATTTTTTGGGTCCTCCTCAAAATTCAGCCCCAGTTTAATAGGTGATTCTTTCATTGTTCTGCACCTCATGAAGTTGGCTGGACTTGCTCCGGTATTTTGAGGGTCCTCCTCAAAATTCTGCCCCAGTCTGACCGTGGTAAAAAATGAATATTTTATTAAGTTGTGACCAAACACATAGGGCTTCCTATGTATCCCCTCTTAAACGGGAATCGGGTCAAGCGTAGTTATGTTACATAAGATGATGGAATGCAAACTATCTAAACATAGTATCTTTTGACTGCATCTGAGTTGATAGGTTTTGGCCTAATTTCTCCGTCCATTTCTGCAAGTATGAGTGTTCCTCCTGTTTGTACTTTGTGAACCATGTAGAGCCCTTGCCAATTGGGTGAAAATTTCCCTTTAGCATTATCTTGGTGCGGGAAGATCCGCTTCAGCACCAACTGCCCTGGTGCAAACTGTCTAGGTCTGACCCTTTTGCTGAAAGCTCTAGACATTCTATTTTGGTAAAGTTGACCATGACATACCGCATTCATTCTGTTCCCGTCAATAAGAGCCAATTGTTCATAGCGACTTCATATCCATTCTACATAACTAAGTTTAGCTTCTTGTATGATTCTTAAAGAAGGAATTTTGACTTCGGCGGGAATGAAAGCTTCAGTACCGTAGACCAGAAAGTAGGGGGTTGCCCCGGTTGGTGTGCGAAATGTGGTACGATATGCCAATAAGGCAAATGGTTATTTCTTGTGCCATTGCTTGTGATTGTCTACCTTCTTTCTCTATATTTTCTTGATGTTCTTGTTGGCGGCCTCTACGACTCCATTCATTTGAGGCCTATATGCTGTGGAATTCTTATGTTTGATCTTGAAGGTTTCACACATAAATTTCATTAAGTCACTGTTGAGGTTGGCGGCGTTGTCAGTGATGATCGATTCTGGCACCCCGAATTGGCAAACAATGTGATCTCTGACAAAATTTGCGGCGACTTTATTAGTTACAACTTTGTAAGATGCATCCTCAACCCACTTTGTGAAGTAGTCTATGGCAACTAAAATGAACTTGTGCCCATTCGAAACAGCGGGTTCGATCGGACCAATGACATCCATTCCCCAAGCAGCGAAAGGCCTGGGTGCACTTGTTGCATTGAGTTCATTTGGTGGCACTCATATCATATCTGCGTGTACTTGGCATTGGTGACACTTTTGGACATACCTGATGCAGTACGTTTCCATAGGCATCCAAAACTATTATGCTCTTAACATCTTCTTAGCTAAAATGAAATCGTTCATGTGTGGTCCGCAGGTTCTGGCATATGTCTCTTCGAGAAATTTGGATGCTTCCTTGGCATCAACACACTGTAATAATTCTAGGTCTGGAGTCCTTCTATACAAAATTCCTCCACTTTGGAAGAAATGGTTGGACAATCTTCGGAGTGTGCATTTCTGAGTATGATTTGCATGTTCCTGGTACTCTCCTTTTGCCAAATATTTTTTTATGTCATGGAACCACGGATTCCCATACGTTTCTTCTTCAACATGAGCGCAATCAGCTGGCTGATTATGGATCCTTACTGGAATAGGATCGATGAAATTCATGTCTGGGTGTTGTATCATGGAAGACAGAGTGGCCAATGCATCTGCGAACTCATTTTGGATTCTCGGAACATGTTTGAACTCTATCTTTGTGAATCTATTCATCAACTCTTGCACGTAGTACAAATACGATAATATTTTGGTATTCTTTATAGCCCGTTCCCTTAGAACCTGATGTGCGGTCTAAATCACCAATTACCAACAATTCCTGGATATTCATGTCAATAGCCAAATTGAGACCGAAGATGTAAGCCTCATATTCAGTCATATTGTTGGTACACGAAAATCTGAGTTTCGCGGATACCGGATAATGTTGACATGTCTCTAATACCAAAACAACCCCAATTCCCACTCGTTTGAAATTTGAAGCCCCATCGAAGAACATTCTCTAGTCGTCGTAGGTCTCGGTGATATCTTCCCCTTAAAATGATACTTCTTCACCGGGAAAATACGTTCTCAACAATTCGTATTCTCCTCCTACAGGATTTTCTGCCAGATGATCCGCTAATGCCTGTCCGTTGATCGCCTTCTAAAGTTACATAGACGATGTTGAATTCACCCAGTAGTATCTACCATTTTCCACCTTCCCTATAGGCATGGGTTTCTAAAAACACATATTTTAGAGGATCCATCCTTGATATGAGGTACGTGGTGTAGGCACAGAAGTAGTGCCTCAACTTCCATGTCAGAGCACAGCCGGTGCGTTCCAGCAAAGAATATTGTGCCTCATAGGGTGTGAAATTCTTACTCAGATAGTAATGGCATGCTCTTTTCTCCCTATCTCATCGTGTTTTCCCAAGACACAACCAAAAGCCCCATCTAGTACGGACAAATAAAATAACAGAGGCTTACCAAGTTCCGGCGGGACCATGACTGGTGGTGTGGACAAATATTCCTTGATTTTTGTCAAAAGCTTTCTGAAATTCTTCAGTCCAACTTGTTGCGGCATCCTTCTTTAACATTTTGAAAATCGGTTCACATATGTTAATTGATTGCTCTATGAAACGGATGATGTAGTTGAGACGCCCTAAGAAGCTCATCACGTCTTTCTTGTTCTTTGGAGGTGTCAAATCTTTGACAGCCTTGACCTTTGATGGATCCGACTCAATTCCTCGGCGGCTAACGCTAAATCTTAACAACTTTCCAGCACGGACCCCAGAAACACATTTTGCGGGGTTCTGTTTCAAATTATACCTTCAAAGCCGATCAAATAACTTCCTCATGTCTGCTAATGATATGTATCATTCTTGGACTTGATGATGATGTCGTCCACATACACTTCTATCTCCTTATGTATTATGTCATGGAAAAAGGTTGTCATAGCCCTCATATAAGTGGCTCCAGCATTCTTCAGACCAAACAACATCATTTTATAGAAATACACTCCTTGTGGCGTAATAAAGGTTGTATTCTCATCATTTTCTTCATCCATCCAGATATGATGATATCCCGCGAAGCAGTCCACAAAAGACTGAAGTTCGTGCTTGGCACCGTCTTCGATAAGTATGTGTATGTTGGGGAATGGGAAATCATCTTTGGGACTCACTTTATCTAAATCCCCATAGTCGACACATACCCTGACTTTCCCATCCTTCTTCGAAACCGGTACAATATTATCCAACAAGGTTGGATATTCAACCACTCTGAGAACCTTAGCTTTGATCTGCTTGGTGACTTCCTCTTTTATTTTCAGACTCATATCGGCCTTGAACATTCCGAGCTTCTTCTTTACAGGCGGTGACATAGGGTTGGTAGGTAGTTTATGAGCCTTTATAGATGTGCTCAAACCAGTCATATCATCATAAGACCATGCGAAGATATCTTCATATTCTTTCAGGAAGCAGATGTACTCTTCTTTCTCTCATGGTGACAGGTGAATGCTTACACAAGTCTCCTTGGCTGTTTCGGAATCCCCCAAATTGACTATCTCGGTTTCATCCAGATTGGACTTAGGCTTGTTCTCAAAATTTTCTACTTCTATGACAATTTCCTCAGGTATCATATCTTCTTCTTCTATTACCTCTGAGTCACTATCCCTATGTTGTGTTATCTCGTTACATGTCACATTTGTCGGTTCATCACGATAAGTAATAATAATGTTGTAGAGAGAAAATATAAAGGATAATAATAAATACTAAAACAACAAGCCATTGATAAATACTAAAACGTCAAACAAACATAATTTAATGATCGAACAATTATTTCAAAGCAAAATGATCAAAAAAAAAACACTGAAAAATGTCTTAAAATGCTCATAAAATTGTTTTCAAAGTAATGATGTTAATTGCCACGCTACCCAGGAACTCGAGGGGCCCTTGATGGTGTAGCGGTCCAGTTCCTAAGAACAACTCCATTCTTCACTGTCTGAATGACTACTCATTCCTCATCCTCTTCCTCCTCAACTATTGCACTGCAGTCCATATCTTCATCTTCCAAGAACAAATTTCTTAAGCCATCTAAAACTTCATCTTCTTTATATCCCCACATCATGTTGTCCTAATAAAAGGAGCGGCTAAAATTTCGTATCGGCTGCTCAAGGGGGTAATAAGGAACACGTCTTGGCGGCGACCAATCATTATACTCCTGCCAGGTGTACTGATATCCAAGTCCAAAGGTTGTGTCGTGATACTTCATCTGTATTGGTTTAGTGATACCCTGGATATTCTTATTGATACCTCTACAAGGTTCATACCCTGCCCATGCCAATACGCTCTCTCTTTTGCTACTCCATCATTTATCTTTCTCAATTGTGTTGACACGCTCAATGCGATGGTATGTCTGTCCACCCAACTTCCTTCTATTCTCGACAACTAGAACAATTTGATTGGTGTAAATGGGGTTACTTTCGTCCCATAGATGATTACTTCCATTCAAACGTAACGTCCTGGTGTAGAGTAGAGGCTACAGCCCCAGCAACGTGAATCCAAGGTCATCCCAACAATAGATTGTATGTGGCAGATATGTCAAACACTTGAAATTCAACATCAAACCAGGTCGGGCTCATCTGTAAACAGAAGTTGGTTTCCCTAATTGTGGCGCTTTGAGACCCATCGAACGCTTTCACGTTCATACTCATTTACCCAACCTCTTCAAAGTGTTCAATGGGCATATGTTGAGACTTGAAACCCCATCTATCAAGACCCTGGCAATGAATTTGTCCTCACACTCCACTGTGATGTGCAATGCCATATTGTGACTCAATCCTTCCGGCGGCAATCCATCTTTGTGAAAAGTTAACTTATGTCTTTCCAATACCTGTCCTACCATATTGGCCATCTCCCTACCGGTAATGTTATTGGGTACATAGGCTTCGTTCAACATTTTCATCAATGCATTCCTATGCACCTCAGAGTTTAGTAGTAGTGACAAAATGGATATCTGAGCAGGGTTTTTGTTCAGATGATCAACAACATAATACTCTCTTGGTTGCATCTTTCTCCAAAGATCGTCTGGGCCAGTATCGATGATAGATGGCTTAGAAGCGGCTTCTTTACTTGTTCCTCCTAAATTTCCGGGCGTATAAACCCTACCAGTTTTGGTCATGCCTTGTGCTGCACCTGTTTCCTCCATTTTTGCCTTTCTTTTCCTTCTCGCTTCTGCAGCGTAGTCCCAGGGTATAACATTGGACTTAAAGGACGATGTAGGTGCTACCTTCGCGGTGAAGGGTGTGGTCACTTGCACCTCGAACGGAGTTGGCGCGACTAAGGGCGTTGTTACTTCAACCTCAATCGGTGACTGAATCTGTACCACAATAGGTGCGAGAGTGATTGGAGGTATAGGACTATCCCCTTCATGAATAAGTCCAATTCACCCTTCTGGATCCCATTCTTCATCGGTTTCTATCACATTTACTCTCTCGCCCCTATGGTCCGGGAGAGGATTGTTAAAGACATTAGGTACAACCTTCTTTTGTCTATATAACTTTGGTGTCAATTAGCATCTTGATCTTATCCTTCAAAGTGTGACATTCATCAATAGTATGACCTTTCATGCCTGCGTGATAGGCACATATCTTGTTTGGGTTAATCCACTGGGAGGAATTTTCCATGGCAACAACGGGAATGGGAGTGACATAACCGACAACCTTCATTCTCTCATACAATTGGTCGATGGGTTCAGCAATTAGGGTGTATTGTCTGGGCAGTCTGCGGTCCAAATTTGGTCTATGTTTTTGGTAGTTTTGGAGGGCTGGTGGTGAGTGGTAGTATGATGGATGGGTTTTATAAGTATGGTAAGTGGCGATAGGTTGTTGGTATCTGGGAGGTAAAGGCTGATATGTGGGTGAGGGTGTTTGCTATGTGAGAGGAGACTTTGGACCTTGGGCCACCATCACTGCCCCTACTTCCTTATTTTTAGAAATACCGTCTGATTGCAAGGCTTTGTTTCTAGTCTAGAGTGCTTCTAATTTTTCACCATTCCGCTCTTGATCCCCTCTCCTATTTTTTCTCCCAATTTGATGATGTCAGAAAATTTATGGTTTTTAATAACTATCAGTCTCTCATAGTGTTGCGGATCCTGAGCTTAGACAAAGAACTTATTCATCTGTCCTTCTTCCAGTGCTGGCCTACCTTTGCAGCTTCAGACCTCCACCGAGTAGCATATTCGCGGAAAGTTTCCGTCGGCTTCTTCTTAAGATTATGAATGTAGAAGACGTCTTGTGCATTTCTTTGTTAAACCTTAACCGATCCATAAAATCTTACGCCATGCTTACCCAATTAACCCACTACTTCGGGTTTTGACTGATGTACCAAGACAGGGCATCTCCAATGAGGCACCTCATGAATACCTTCATGCGGATTATTTCATCCTTTCCAACCCCTACGAGCTTGTCACAACATGTTCTCAAATGTACCTTCGGATAACATGATCGAACATTTCGAACTTAGGAGGTTTGTAACCTCTTGCAGTTCTACGTCCGGCTGAATACACAAATATTTATATTCAAACCCTCGATGCCTTTAATACCTTAGACACTTTGGACTCGGGCAATAAGTTTCTAGAATTGCTCCGCCATGTTCTTGATGAGCAGGTCCTTCTCGGTGGACTCCGGTGCGTACAAGGTCTATTGTGGAGTGTGAGTTAATGTTTCCACGTATATAAGGTTGCTTTGATGGACTCCAGGGATTTGGGCGTAGTGGTGGCCGTTGGTTGAGTTTTGGGGATCAGGGGTAGGTTGTGGTGCGTTTTGAGGAGTGTGGTAGGAGGTGGTTTGTGGATACGGGATCGGATGGTGATGATATTATGGATGGGTCATTCATGGTGGAATATTAGGATTTTGAGGAGGTGTGGCATATTGATGAGGTGCGAGAGGATTTTGCGGAAGTTGGTTTTGTGTGTTATAGGGAGGTTCTACGTTTTGGGTGTTTTGTTAGTTGATTGTGGGGACGTTCAGGGCAAGGGAAAGGTTTTCCAAGTTCTGGACCTGCTCAAGTTCCCCTTGTAACTCTAGTATTTTCTATGTTTACCGTAAGACCAAGTCGTTCTATGCCGGATACTCCAACCATCTGAAGTTTTGACATTTTCTACATGTGTAGCTCTTTCACTATAGTGGGAAGAAGACAGGTGGGAGCGAGCGGAGCGAGAGCAAAGCAAGCTCTAGTGGTGGGTTGTCTTCGCGGTCCCATTTCATCGACATAGTCATTGCCTTTCCTGATACCGCTCATGTTGTCCATTTTTGCCTTTTCATTGTTTTTTGGGATCACTTGGAGGAGGACGCGGTGGAGGACCTCAAGATCTGGTATGATATGCTGATGATGCCAGTATGCACGAACCAACCTTGTGAGATGGGAATAAACAAAAGAAGACAAATAAAAAGGTAAACAAGTCAGTAAGAAATATTAAAAGGATATTTGCAGTATTTAAACACGTATTGCGGAATTATGAATTTGCTTCCTAATTTTGGGGACCTTATTGTGTATGAGGTAGGCCTAAGAGACATATAGATTTGGAGAAAATTGATGCCAATAATTGCGTTATTTCATTAATGTGATAAATGGACAAAATCTCTACTAAAACGACAATAATTATAAAAAATTACTAATGGCATTTTCCTTATTACAATCTAAGTCTAAAACGAGTCTAGAAAGAAACTAAAACATTGTTTCTAATGTATTTGGTCCCAGAGGGACCTTCTCCATGCTTGACCTTCTTAGCTCCATCAATCATGTTACCGAGGTCGCACATGTCCAACAACTGGTAAGCCCTTGCTAGATGCCCTCCTTCGTTGTCCTCTGCATTCTGACAGTCTAAGATTCTTTTCCTCATCTTTCCCTCAAGCTCCGTCAACCCTTGCTCCATATATTCCAACCTCTCTATTGATTTAGTTCATTTCCACTCGTTGATTGCTTCCATGTCCACTTTATGCCGTTCCAAAAGCCTGGCTTCAGACTCGAAAACCCTTTTGCGCAGCATCCTGTATTTGACATGTGCTTCAGAATCATCGTCTATAACTCTATTCTTTAGATTAATCCCCATCTGGACATCTCCCACTATATCATCTACCAACCACGATGGATAGAAGTACACATGGCCGACATGATACCGATTTGGCTCGATGGTATCTTTCCCCACATTGATCTTTTGATTCCACATGTGTTGTGCCTCAAACTTGAATGGAATGGTGTTCCCCTTAAAGTCTGCCTTGAACTGGACCATGTTTGAAACCTGAGGTATAACCTTCTTTCTCCCAGCTTGCCTCATTACCCTTATAGGAACATACAGATAGATTCCTCTCAACCCGATTAGCACTAGATGAGTAGTCTCTCTTGACCTGATGATGAACTCGCTGATGGGAACCACTCGAACATCCAATGCACCTTTTAATCAATCAAATTGCTGAAGAAACGTACCCAACTTACAACATTTCCTGGTTGCGCAAACCTGTTTGGGATAAATGTCATTCTCTTCGGATGGTGATAGGCTATGTGATAATGAGCACTTTTTTTCTATTTTTCATATTTTTATTAAGTTATTTTCCTGTTTCTTTTAAATAATTCATAATTAAATAATTCATAAATTATGCTCTAAATAATTTCAAAATATTTCCTAGCTCAGCATGTTATTTATAATCATTTTCTATCTATTAAAATTCAATTATTTCATGAATTACTCAATTGGGACTTATTTAATTTCAATTACAATAATTTTGCAATTACGGCCCAATTAGACATTTTTGTATTATTTTAATTCGGAGCTTATGCATTTCTTATACTCAATATCAGTTAATTACTGTAATTTTACCTATATAAACTTAACTTTATCTTTTCATAATTATTAGATATTTTAATTAATTAATTACCTATTTTTATTAGGTATTTAACATCTAGCCTATTTTTATTTAAATATTAGCCACATTTCAACCCCACCTCTAAACCCAATTACCCAACCCATCAGATCCTAAAACGACCCGGCCCAATCTTAAAATCTACCCGGCCCAGACCCCACTTAATCTGAGCCGTTGATCACGTGAGATCAACGGCCCAGATATGTTCTTTCCATAATTAATCATATGACCTACCCCCCCCCCCTAAGACACTCATTCTTCACGACTCACTCTCTCTCTATCTCTCTATCTCTCTTTGTGACGCTCTAGTTCTCTCTAGAAGTCTCACTGACTTCTCCTTCTCCGATGAGTTCTATCCACCCTCTCTGGTTGGTTTCTCACCGGAAACCTTGGGTCTTCATTATCTCATGGTCATCCACACCCCTTGTACCATGGTCCCGTGCCACCTTTTCGGCCTCCCCGGTCGTCTGAGTAAGATTCACAGCTATTCCGTCCTAAGGCATGTTACAGATCCTTTGGAACTCTGACACACCTGGGTTACAAGAGGTCTTGGCATATGGCATGTTGGATCTGGTACTTGGGCCTACTGTTAGGCTCTCTATAGTGTCACTTCTTAATTTTCTTATTCCTTTGTGTAATTTATGCAACATTGGTCTGTAATAATTTGTAAACGAATAATTGGGGCAGGATAGTGGATATGGGAGGGGGTTATGCATGTTTAGTATAGTAACGGGTAGAAATAATGACTATAGGATTTATTTCCATATGTGTGCAATAGTATCCTTTTTAGGACATGCATATCATGCAATAGAAATCATGTTTAGGTTCTTTATTTCAGCATGTCTATTATGTTCCCATCATTTTATAAGCCCTGTTCACAGCTAATAACTACAACAAATGATGTAATGTACGGCCACTGCATTTCCATAAGCATTACATTTAGAAACCATGTCTTTAGGTATCCTTGTGTGCATTAGATATCATGTTCTTTAGGACCTTACCTTTCAGCATGTTTGCGTCAAGTTATATTTTGCTGAACACCTAGTTAGCCCGTATCTAATATGATAATCTCGCTAAAATGTGGTAAATTGGTTGAGACAATCTGCAAATATAGCATCACCTCTCTTAAAATTGGAACTGAAGTGTGCATGCCCACTTTTAAACAAATAGGTAATGTATACGAACACCTAGGCAAACCTTAAGACTAATACATTATTAAAACCAAAACCTAATCGTGTTTCACTTAGCTGGTATTAGGACCAATCAGTCCCTTGTTTTGAAACTCTTAAACTCTGATGCTTTCCATTCCTGTTTTATCTCTTTCTAAAATTCACCCTATTTTCTAAAAAATATTCCTACCCCACTGCTTTTCAAATACTGATTCTGGAAATCATGCATTCATTTCCTCTTTAATTAAGTTATTGGATTGCTACTCTGTGTGTTACTGGATTTCAGAGTCAGTTCACTCTTTTCCAAAAGTCATTCGGTTTGAACCCTTGTCCTATTTTCTGAAATAGTTTACTCATGCTTCTTTTATTAAAGTTTTACTAAACTACTGATTTCTACTCCGCTCTGAATCACTGGATCTATTAAAAGTAACTGGCCCTTTGTGAGTCACTATTTCATTTTTTACATTACTGATTTTCTGAAGTTATTCATCTGCTTTTACTGAAAACTTCTTCTAAAATGTTGTGCACTTTTAAATCCTGCTACTATCATTGAATTACTGGACCTTTTAAATTCAATCACTCTTCTTTAAGCTACTCTGTTTTAATCGGATTTCCTACTTTATTACTAAGTTTCCAAGGAGTCAGTTACTTACCAAAACTGCTGAAACCTACTGATTTTCAACTCAAAAACTCCTGTTTTAAATCCTGTCTTTAAGACTTTAGTTGTTCTTGAGACGTGCTACTTACATGCTTACTTGTGGAGCGATCTGTGAGCCTTTATTTGCCTTACGTGTTCCCTTACATGTAGTCCTACTTGTTATGTATGTCGCTTAGCATTTTGTCCTTTAAACTTAAGGGTTCAGCCTGGTACTCACCGCGTAGGGATAGTAGTCCTAAATACCCTCCAGGACTTATAGGTTGGGACGGGTAATAGAACGCGATAAGCATTCGTGACCAACACACGCGTTTTAAATAACCTTTACGGGGTGGGAAGGGTAGAATAATGATCGGTGCGCTAATACCATGTGTAGCCCCTCTTTGTGGCGTGACATACCGGGTATTGCATTGATGTGATCCGTATTACTTTAAACCTAGTACAGTTTCTTTTCAAATGTTTATTCTAATTTTTTCCCAAAACCTTTAAAGCTTTTCACACTTGTTTGAAATCCCCTCTTATGTGAACCTTGCTTGCTACTTGTTCATCCTCCAAATTCACAAATTTTTTTGGCTGGGACCCACAGTTGTGGATCTTGAGGGGTGCCTAACACCTTCCCCTTGGGATAATTTAAGCCCTTGCCCAATCTCTGGAAATGCAAACTAGTTCATGAGTTATTTACTCTAGGTGCCCTAGCGCACCATAAAAAATCGTTAGGTACCGACTCTTCCTTAAACCTTTCCTTTAAGGAGTTGTCCAAAAATGTCATAAACTCGATCTCTCCATACCTGACCCGTGCGGTAGAAAAAGGGGGCGCGACACACATACCCTTTTACTCTCGGTCCTGTAGACTCTTCTTCCTTTTTGCCGCTAGACCCGCCCATACTTGAATTTTGCCATCAATATCGAGTGACACTCGGTAAAATGTATCCTTCCTTCTGGAGGATTGTATATATGCTCCGATACTTTTCCAACCGGGTTGAGGTAATGACCTTCACCTCGATCATTTGATACGGTTGTATAGCCCCCGTCTCTTCCGAGGGGGCTTAATTAAGCTACAACATCGGTCCCCGAAGACTTTCTTTGCGAGCATCGATGAAGACAAAGAATGGGGGTGGATGAGCCGATTTGTCAGAGTAAGGACTTCAGACGTCATTCCTGCCGATTGGATGCCATTCCCAGAGGAATGGAACATGAGTCGTAAATATCACTGCCTCAAACACATCTTATTCCCCCTTTTCCTTTTTTCTGAATCGATCCTCTTTCGATTATACAACCACCATTTGGTTCCCCAACGCGGTCCCGAATCTCACAGGGTGGATCAGACATTTGGACTCCGTCTTTCCATACTGCAAGCGTTCTTGGCGTGATCTGTCCAAGACCCGGTGGCAGGCCAAGAACCATGGTAAGCCATTCATGTGGTCATTGTTGATTTCCATGTAAATGTTTTTGGTGGCAGTAATCCTAACACATCATGTTTGTGCAGGCTTTGGGGACAACGTGTCAATGAGGCCGCCCCCAGCTGGTGAAGCAGAGACTTCGAAACCCGAAAAGGGTAAGAAGAGGAAGTAGTAGACTTCGAATGAGTCTCCAAAATCAAAGAAAACCAAAGTCAGCAAGCCTAAGACCAATGTCACGGTCCTAACCTCACCTGCCGCAGCGAGTCTGCGTGCCGCAGATGAAGATGATGATTATGATGAGCGCCCTTTCGCACAAAGGGTAATACGGAGTGCTGACGCTCTGAAAGATGTCGGGCAGAGGGCCTTTGAGCCGAAGGCGGCCGACTTGGACCAACCGCGAGTAGGGGAAATCATCGGGGAAGGTGCAGTCCTCGGGCCTCAAATCAGACATAGTACAGTCCGTGCCGGTGAGTCCTCAACCGGCAAGTTCGGAGAGCTTGAATCTGATATCAGGGCGAAGTAGAAACTTCGATAGAGATCGATGTTTTCGGTGGCTTAGATTTGGGCCCTTCATTTTCCCCAGGGGAGATAAAGGATGCTCAGAATAGGGGCGCCGCCGACGTGGGGTCCTCTCAAGGTAAGGACGATGCCTTCTAAGACTACTTCATCGACCTTGAGGAGGACACCGACCTTGATTCCACCGTTGCCCTCGAGGGAGAAGGAAAGCTCCAAAAGCAGGTAATCCCCTTCGCCATATCACTTGCTTCGAATTTCTATCTTTGTTTTTCCAACTCATTTCCTTCATATTATAGGTCAAGAAGTTGTATGAGTACGCTTTTTCTAAGCTTCATGACGAGCTTACTAGGCGTGAAGAGAAGCTTAAGAAACTCAAATCGGAGCTGAATGCATCAAAAATTTCCTCCTCTCGAAAAGATGAGGAGTTGAAGGAACTCCAGACCAGTCTAGAGGGAGTGCATCAGGAGCGGACTACCTTCACCGAGCAGGTAATATGACACTTGTGAGTTCATTCTCTTATTTTCGCATGTCAGTGCTTCACTAACTTGATTTGTTTTGCAGATCGAACAAAAGAATGACCTGGTGGGTCAAATTCAGGAAGAGGCCGCGACCAAGGATGCGGAAATCCTGTAGCTAGAAAGGCAGAACGAAATCGTGGCCTGAGAGAGGGACCTTTTACGAGGAGAGTTGACCTCGACCCAGAACCTTCTTCGGAGCGCCCGGGAGGAGGTTGCTTTTCTATCTACGGCAAAAGCTGAGGCTGATGACCATGTTTCTTTATACAAAAGAGATGCAGTTGCCGCCAACAATGGGGCTAGGCAAATATCCGAAGAGGCCAGGCTCAAACTGACCTGGACCATTGCTCATGCCCGTTCACAGGCTAGGAGGCAGGCCCTCAAAGAAGAAAGTTCCAAAGGTGTCGATCTCTCTGGTGAGATTGATAAGGCCAGGACATTAGAAGAAGAATCATCATTTTCAACTTCCTTAGACGAAGGCTCCGATAGTGACTCAGGTAGCAACTAAGCTAGCGGTGAAAGCGAGGAATAGACTCGCTTCACTATTTATGCCTTTTCTTTTCCTTTTTTTCATTGGCTCCTTGGAGGAGCTTTGTAAAGATACATCTCTTGTAAATATATTTTTGCGAATACAAAAAGGGTTTTTCACTTTGTCTTTTAATTTCTTCGATGCAAAGACATTCTCCCCAACTTTGATGTCGGCTCTTCAGTGCCTGTTCTTAGAAATAAATCCCTCGAGATCGGGTACCATCTCGGGCTAGATTGATATGTGGACCTTCAACAATTCTCTTTAGAGCTTATACTTGTAGCGACAGATATCCTCGAGATCGGGTACCATCTCGGGCTAGATTGATATGTGGACCTTCAACAATTCTCTTTAGAGCTTATACTTGTAGCGACAGATATCCTCGAGATCGGGTACCATCTCGGGCTAGATTGATATGTGGACCTTCAACAATTCTCTTTAGAGCTTATACTTGTAGCGACAGATATCCTCGAGATCGGGTACCATCTCGTGGTTGGAATACTAGTTCCTTTAGCAAACCGTACTTATAGTAACAAACCTCCTCAAGGCTGGGCACGATCCCGAGGCTAGTTAGGCTTAGATGACTCCTTGGAGTCCATAGATATAATAACTGGGATCCTTGATATTGGGCACCATCTCGAGATTAGGCCGGTTTTGGTGGCTCCTTAGAGCCCATGATTAAGGCGGAAGGGGTCCTCGAGATTAGGTACCGTCTCGAGGTTAAATATAGATTTGAAGACTACTTAGGGCCCAGAGTAGTGATAGGTGAGATCCTCGAGATCTGTACTATCTCGAGGTTAAATTGATATTGGCAGCTCTTTAGAGCTCATAAATGTAATAACAAAGATCCTTGAGATAGGGTACCATCTCAAGGATAGATTGACTCGGGGACCTCAAGCCCTTGGACAACGTCATTCATATTACATGACCTGTGAAGTGATCGAGGTGGTCCCCCTAGTTCACTTCCCCAAAAGTGGCAATCGCATGGCCATAATTAATTGGCCTTCAAATTAGGCGAACAATCGTCGCTTGCCCTATATATGCATTCACTTCTTTCATTTGAAAGCATTGTTGCTTTGAGCAATTGTCTTCTTTATAAAGTCTTTCTGTCATGCTCCAGCTTTTTATCCATAGAGCTTTAGCCTAAGTTTTCATTTCCCCTTTCTTGTTTCACCATTGTTATGGCTGCTACATCTAAATCCATTCACCAGCAAGAGGAAGGTTCTACCTCTGCTTCCTGCTCAGTCAGTGGTACACCGCCGACTTCTGGTGAGATAGCCTCCGGACGCTTTGTCTCGAGGAGGGATTTTGCATTACAGAGATCTTTTGATGTTTAGGGCAATCAGGAGCATGCATCGAGGTCCATCCCATCCATAGGAGAGAAACACCTTGAGGCGATTAAGAGAGATTGCGGATGAGGAGAAAAGGTAGTACTAGGGGTACCTTCCCCGAGAGAGAACATCACGACTCATGTAGAGGGGGTTTTGAACGTATACACGTTCCCCATTACGTTGGGCGCTCTTGATGGAGTCGTGCTCGAGTTTTGTAAGAGATATCGGGTCACCCTGGCACATATTCATCCATCATTTTAGAGGATTGTATTAATGATAAGATGTTTTGTCGAAAAGGCCGGGCTCGAGTTGCCGGGGACGAGGAAGACGAGGACCGAGGGTGGAGGAGTCAATGTTTTTGGGTGCGAACTGTCGACATCATCCCCGCAGGATTCCTACCGTTTCCTGAGAAATGGAATTTCACACGTAAGTGGTACACTTTTGTTTTTACCGCTTTGGTATATAATGGAGGCCGACTCCGTATTAAAGTTTTTTTTTTCTGCAGCGACCCCATCGTTGCAATGTGATATCCCCAATTTGGCGGGTTGGACCCGGAGGCTGATGGCTTGCTAGACTTACGATTAGCGTAAGTGGCGATAACTGTCGAAGGGTAGATGGGAGGTCAAACTCCATTGTGAGTGCCATTAGGCTCTTCCCTTTAAGGAAAAACCTTCTTTCTTAACAACTTCCTTTTTGTAGGTGTCGGAGGGTTCCCAGATATGAGACTGCAACCTCTTGGAGAGGAGGAGGGGTCATCGGCTTCAAGGCCGAAGAATGATAACAACCGGAAAGAGACCTTAGAGGAAACTCGCAGTGAGGCAAGGTATGCCCAAAGGTGCAAAGGCGATGAAGCCGAACCTCCCAAGCCCGAGGTCTCCAGCTTTAGGGAAGCGGCTCCTCCTTCGCCACCATCTTCTTCCTCGGTCGAAGATACTTCGAATGAAAATGGTCTTCTACCGCTACTTTCTTCTCCCGTCGAAGGTACTTCGAGGGAAGTTCGGGGTCAAGGGCCGCCCGATGGGAGCGGAGTCCTTAACTATCATGTTCGCCCTCGAGGTGTTTCAACTGGGGCCGCAGATGCCAGACCAGGAGATGCTCACTCGGCTTTCAAGGAGGCTCAACGGTTTTGTTCTTTTGTAAGCTTTGGTGATCTCTGTGTCTTTCTTAACTCCGTGTTTTCATTTTCTAACTGGAGCTTCTCTTTCATAGGCTTTTGATTAGCTCAAGTCCGAGCTGCTTCGCTGCGAGGCTCGGCTGCGAAAAGCCTTGGACGTTGAGAAATCCCTCAAGCTCATTTGTGATAAAAAGGCAGAGGAGTTGACGCACCTTCGGTACGAGGTGAATTGTTTCCAGAACCACGTAGACCGCCTTGAAAGACAAGTATCCTTCGTTTTGGATGATATGCATGTTTTTACTCCCATCTTCTGAGATTAATATTTTGATATTGCAGATGCAGAGAAAGACAGAGGACCTGAAACGCCTTTGGGGAAAAGTTGGACAGGCGAGCATGAGTGCAAGGACTAAGGGCTCAGATAGATGCCCATGTTGCGGTCAAAATGAACTCTTTAGACAAGGCTTTTGCCCTCGAAGTGCACCTCCAAAACGCTTGTGAAGACAGCTCGGTGCAGGCGAGCGGGATTGTAAAGCTCGAGTCTGATCTATTGAAGATGAAGGTTGAGGTCGTGGACACCCGAGCTGAAGCCAAAAATATTCGAGATAAGGTTGACAAGAAAGTGGTCGTCTACTTGAAAGACGTTGCCGATGCTCGAGCCGAGTTGAGAGGGGCTTCCGATCGTGAAATCAGGAGAAGTGACTATGCCCGATGCAGATCCTGAAGGGAAACCCTCAAGGAGATCCACGCTAGGGGCTTTGATCTCTCGGAAGAGATAGAGCAGGCCAGGGCGGATTAATACGACGCCAAATTCCTCGTGTCTGATTCTGAGGATAATGAAGAAGAGGCCGATAGAGCCACTGTCCCCGAGGGGAAATTAGACTAGGATTTCCTTTTATTCTTTGCAAAAGTCTCACTGGGGGAGTATTGTAAATGTATATTTGTAATACACTTATATATAAAAGGAAACCTTACGGCTTTCTCCTTTTGTGAACTTCTCTTTGCTTTTTGTCTTTCTTGTCTTTTGAATTTTGACGTTTGTCAACGACTTGCCATATGAATTGGACTTCGAGGTAAACCCTTAGGTTCACAAGTCGGCTCTGATGCTCGTTAAGCTGGCGTTTTAAGATCTTACACATGATGATATCCAATTTTTCCCTATAATATTTTAAAATGCATATATGCCTTCAAAACTATGCATTAGCATCAATTAATATTTTTCCATAATTTATGCATTTTAAGGATTTTTTATTAATTTATCTTAGTATTTTTATTATATAAATAATTAATAGTTGCATTACAAATGACTTTATAATAATTTTTTGCTTAATTTTACCATTTATATTTATACTAAGCTTAATAATTTCACAAATAGCCTCATTTACATTTTTGGGTTACAATTTCAATAATATTGCAATTATAGCCCATGGATATTGTTACAGTATTTCACTAGAAAATAGCTTTTTGTCTTTTTAAAAAAGAGTAATTGTTTTAAAACATTTTTAAGTATGAAAATCATTTTTTACAATTTGTTAATTATTTTTACAAATTATTTTATCAATTATATGGGTATTTAATAAATAGCCCTTTTTAATTCCTTTAATTTTTCAGACCTAACCCACTTAACTAACCCAAACCCCTTAAATACCAGCCCAACTCACCCCAGGCCCTCTCCCCTACCTTACCCGACCCAAACCCCTCTCCAATCATGGTCGTTGATCATTTAGATCAACGGTTCACAATAATACTTACCTTTTTAATTTCTAAACCAACCCTAACCCCCCCCCCCTCATTCTCTTTTTCCGCCGGGACTGATTTCCCTAACCTCTCTAGTCTCTCTCGACCACCCCCAACCCTAATCGCCGTCACCGACAAAAAGCTCCCATCTATGGAGTTTCTAGGTATTCTCCAACCCTTACCAGCCTTCTACACCCCCTGTTCATGGATTACATGGATTCTCAGAAGAATCTCAAGGAGATTCAACTTGATTCTTTGTCCGAAATTTTGTTACAGGCCTGTCCAGGGCCATTCTTCTTTGTGAGTATTGATTTCCTTCCATTTTTAGTTCGAGTCTATGACTTTTAATCGAGTTTCTTTCATCCCTGCTATTTTGAAAACCCTAGTTCTACGAACGCTTGAATCTGATCAGATCTTTGTAGATCTAAAACTATTCGAGTATTATTTGTTGTTTTTCCTCAATAATCTTTTTGTTTTTGCTGATTTTATTCTGATTCCATTATTTTTTTTCTGAAATTAGGGTTCATCCCATATTTTCTTCAAAAGGTTTTGTTTTTACTTTCAAGTGTTGAATCTGACTATCTGTTTACATATTTGATTAAGTTTTGCGTATATGCTTAAACCTTAGATGTTTCCATTTGTGACACTGATTTCTTCAATTCTTTCCGTAATTATGTTTATTTCTATGAACCAGTTGTATTGACTGATTCTATTTAGGTTTTGAATAACTCTTTCCAATTAAAATTAGTATTTTCCGGGATTTTTACATATTTCATCATTGATAACCTTGGCTAGTTATACTTTCCTTAATTAAATAAACAATATGTTTGGGGATTTTATTGATTCTTATATGGTATGATATTGTTCTCTTGCCTTATTTGACCCCTAGTTCTGTACCGTTAATTAGGTCTTCCTAATTTAAGGTGTCTCTTCCAGATTTCTCTTTAGAAATTGATTCCCTAATTGGCTGATTGATTTTATGTGATTGTTTTATGAACTGTTATTTATTATTTCCTTATTTGTCTACTGTACCAAGTTCTATATATACACTCTCACTTTGATTCTTCAGACACGAACAATAGTTCAAACACACACACACAAAACTCTACTCTCATCTCTCTGCTACTTGTGTTCATTGCTTGTCTAGGCGGCTGAAAACCAAGGCTAGACTATTGAATCCTACATACCTTTCATATCCTATTTACTCCCTTTAACTGGTATGTTTCTATTCCTAATGTTGTTTATTATACTATGAAGTTTGAACCTATGTGATTCTCACATGTTACTTTACCTCTGTCAAATCTATGCCTCTTATGTGTTTTGATCAATATTACATGTGTTTAACTTTATCTCTTTCATGTTTATCACCTTAATCAACATGTTTACATTCTGTTTAAGTTTCAATCTTTCATGTTTATTTCTCTAAACAAACAAACTTATTTCTGTGTTTAAGTTTCACTCTTTCTTGTTTATTGCGTTAATAAGCATGTTTACCTTCTGTTTAAGTTTCAATCTCTCATGTTCATTGCTTTAGACCAAAAAAGTTTGTTTCTGTATTTAAGTTTCAACCTTTCCTGTCTATTGCTTTAAGCCATCATGTTTACTCCTGCTTAAGTTTCATCCTTTACTGTTTGTCACTTTAATCAACATGGTCACTTCTGCATCACTGCTTTTAATCAGCATGTTTGCTGCTGTGTTTAAGTTCTGTGTCTTCTTGCCTGTTGTCTTAAGTTGGCATGCTTACCCTATCACTAAGTATGGTTGTTAGACCTGAGTAATTTCTGTCTAGACCCTAAATTAGTATGTCCTAGTAAATTGTTATCTACCCCTGCCTGCTTTATGCTCCTACTGACTAGCATGCCTTCCTACCACTATATTTCTATGTGTTCATGATTCAAGATTCATGTGTTCTCAACCCCTGCTCCCTTTTTGTGTAATTGTTTGTTCTCAGCATATATGCTCACCTAAGGTTGACTAATAAACTGGGTTGAATCTGGGAAATATGAAGCTTTCTGTGAAACCTTGTGATTGTGTTTCCTACTTGCTGTTGTTTGCTAAATCTTTTCTAGAATGTCTCTAAACTGTTTTAACTCCTAATATGTTTTCACTTCTAAACCAATTTTTACTCCTAAAGTGTCTTCACTTCTAAACTATTCTCATTTCTAAACTGTTTTACCTCCTAATATGTTTTCACTTCTAAACCAATTTTTACTCCTAAAGTGTCTTCACTTCTAAACTATTCTCATTTCTAAACTGTTTTACTTCTGGACTGTTTTCCTAAAATTGTTTTCCACTATCTCAAGCACTATCTTTCACTCCTACTCTTAGAATACTTAGGATCCTGCCCCTCCAGTGTGTGTACTGCCTAGGAGTTCATGAGACTCCTCTAAACTATGAGACACTGGGGTTGGCATTTCCACACTGCACAAAAACTATTTCTCTTTAAAAGGTCTTGGTGTGAGCATTGCCCGGGGCCTCTGAAGCCCTTGGGAACTTTGACACACCAGGATACTCCCTATTGGACACTATGAGCTATGGTATTTTGGATTTGGTTGAAGGCCTAGTCCTCTAGGTTTATTTTGGGCCTATCCAGGCTCCCTATAGTATAGTATTATTTATTCTGTAATTCATTTATCAAAATGGTATGTAATAAAAATTCTTGTAAACAGATGTTGGGGATATTAGTAAAAAGGGAGAGACTTTTGATATATATTTTGTGGGGAGATAAGGTAGAAACCCTGTTCTTAGGACTATTATGATTATCTACTACCATTAGAAATCATGCTCTTAGGATTTTTGTGATTATATGCATTAAAAAATCATGCTTATAGGACTATTTTATGCACTAGAAAACATGTTTATAGGTGCATCATATCCTGTGTTCTAAATTTCTGCTTTCTAAATTTCTGCATACTCATGTCTAGAAATCCTGTCACTAGGTTGATATTAATTTTGCCTAATAATCATGTTCATTCTCCTATGTGCATTAGGAAACCTGCTTTAGGACTTTTATTGCACTACACCTAGATTTTACAGAATCTGTTTCTTCAGTAGCAACTACGTTTGTAGGAATAAGTTTAAAAGCAATCCCAATACCTAGGCAACATGTTGATAAGTATCTAAAAACAGTTCTGTAACACTTGTGATTATGTTCCAGCACCTAGACAGCATGTCTATAGGACATAATGAACCAACTGCTTGCTTAAAATCATTTATTAGTCTATTATGACTCTGATTACAAGTAGATATCCTGTTTATAGGATACCTTAGATCCTCTACTAGGCAAGCCTGTACGATTGTTATAATCTCGCAAAAAATGGTAAAACTGTGCTTTGTTTAATTACTTGTGAACTGCCCAGATTCAGCAAGCCCTAAAATCAGTAGGCAAACTGATTAGGTCTCTATGTCTTTGCTTTAACAAAAATGCTGCATATGTTCTATTTTCATGTTCACCTAGATATCCTGCTACAGGAGTTCTTAAAGTGATTTAAAATGCTGCTGTTTGAGACGTGCAATTGCTTGCTTATTTATGGAAGTAAATATGAGCCCCCTTACTTGTTCCTTTACTTGACAGTCCTACTTGTTTTTGATTGTCGCTTAGATTTCCTCTATTTAAGCACTATAGGAGAGTCTAGAACAGCCTTAATTAGAGGTCCTAAACACCTCCAGGGCCATAAGTAAGGGACGGGTAATGCACACATATAGTACATTTAACTAGAATCATTTATTTAACCACTTAAGGGGAGGGTAATCGGGTAGTAAAGGATATGTTGCCCTGATGCTACGTGTAACCCCTCTAGTTAAGGAAGGTTTACCGAGTATTGCACACATGTGATCCTATAGGCTAATAAACCCTCCTTTATTCTTGTTTAAATAATCCCTATGTGTTTAAACTGCTTTACTTGCTTAAAGACAAATTCACAAAATGAGTTTGGCCGGGACCCACCGTGTGCACCTTGAGGGGTGCCTAACACTTTCCCCTCAAGGTAATTTCAAGCCCTTACACAATCTTTGGTAATGCAAACTAGTTTTCATGAGTTATTTGCATCAGGTGCCCTAACACACCTTAACTCTATTAATTGGTGACTCTTCAATTTCCACACCCCCTTCCCAAAAGGGAATGAGTTATTCCAAAGCATGTCGAAACTCGGACTCCGCGAAAGGGGAAAAAGGGGGGCGTGACAGCATGGTGACTCCGCTGGGGATTTTAGGCTTTTACCATAAAAAATTACTTTGTAAATTAGTCTAAACATGCTTTACTCTGTTGATACATGTGAACTCTTTCCCTTTCCTTTTATGTGAACTTATCTATTTTTTTAAGCATTTATTTCCTTACTCTGTTGTTTCTTTGTTTTACTTCTTAACATCTTTCAATTATAAATATTGTATTTATTGCTTTTCTAACGTGCAAATACGTGACAACATGCTATTTACTGCTGCATAAATCATGCTCAACATCATATTCCACTCGTGCGTAATCAATCCTATAAAAACGCTTGATGAGTGGTTGCGCTCTTCCAATATATCACCCTTTAAATTCGGAAAGGCTTATTTGCGGTAAAACTAGTTGATCAACAGTGCAGTTAACAGTTTCGTGCCTTTCCCCCTCAAGTTGTTCGCTTGAGGGTACCAGTCTAGACCCCCATAGTAACTTTACTCTTATTATAACTGTGCATGTATCATGGTCAAACATAGCCGGGTTAATATGTTGTCCACGTAATAACCCATTAAGACGAGCATTATCCAAAATCCACCGGGGTTTCCATAATCCCAATGGACGCAACCACGTTTTGTGCATTAATTTGGAGAACTAAATGCCAATAGCTAATCAAGAATATTTAAATAGTCGAATCAGGTGAGGGAAAAGGGCCTAGCCTTCTTTGTTTTGCAAACAAATGAGGCACGAGGTTCCCAGGTTCGGCATGGTCAACAACATCCCACCACTGCTACTAGATTGGTGGGATGATCTTCCCTCGAGTGATAAGAAACATGTGAAGAAAATCCTAGAAAACATGCCATCCCTGCTTGACATTCAGCCGAACAACATGCTAATTGAAGCTGCAACCTTATTCTGGGATAGTGAGAGGGTTGTGTTTCGCTTTGGGGATATAGAAATGACCCCACTCCTAGAAGAAATATGAGGATTTGCTGGACTGCCTTGGGACAACCCTAGGCTATTGGTACTGGAAAATCGCATTGGTAAGGGGTTTCTAAAGATGGTTGATCTAATTAAGAACGCTGATCTAGAGTGTTTGAAGAAGACTTATATACCCTTCGACTATTTGTTCGAGAGATACGGTCATAGCAAGTCATACCGTATGTTCCATGACGAGTTTTCCATCACTTCTCTGGGTCACATCCACCGCAGAGTTTTTGTGTTCATTGTATGCTTCTTGGGTCTGATAGTGTTCCCAATGAAAAGGGAAAGAATTCATACTGGAATGGCTATGGTCACCAAGACCTTAATGGAAGGAATCGAGGGACAGACATACACCATAATCCCTATGATCATAGCTGACATCTATTGGGCTTTGGATCGCTGCCAGAAAGGGCTCAAGCATTTCGAGGGTTGTAATATGCTGCTACAATTGTGGTTATTGGAGCAATTCCAAAAGGGTCAATATCGCCAGGAGTTTCCACGAAGGGCGTGGAATGATCACACTGCATTCCATCATCCTAAGCGGATGACTTATATTCCAGACATGTTTGCTCAACCGGAAAGTGCTAAAGAATGGGTAGAGTTCTTCGACAATTTGACTGAAGAGCAGTTCCAGTGGATGTTTGAATGGTTCCGTACTGACGAGTTCATCACAGGTCCAAGGACGCTTCTCACTTAGTATTGATCGGGTTAAGGGGAATACACCCCATTTTCCCATAGGGGTTATGAGGCAAGCAGGCAGGAAGCGGGTCGTACCACGGGTTGCAAAGATGAGTCATTTCCGAGCAGATTTTCGGGATGACGACATACCTTACAAGTGACAAGCTCAACATATGGGGCACTGCAAGATCATTGTGGAGAAGAATACGATTGAGCCCGACAGGTATCATGAAGGGTGTGCACCCTTCTACCCGGCATGGTTAGATGACAACTTAGATGGGATAGTGTCACGACCCAAAACCTGGTTCAGGTCGTGATGGCACCTAACTGCGAGGTTAGGCAAGCCAACATATAAATCCCCAGGAGTTACTACCCCGGAACTCGTTTATTCTAGTTATTTACAATTTATAACAAATAAAATGCGTAATGTAGCAGCGATATGAGGTAAGGCCGTAGATACAAGCTGAACCACTGCTAGGCCAAATATGTACAACCCCGAATCCCAACATAAATACAACAAGTGTGTGCCAGGACTAGTGTCACAGTGTCAACGAGCGGCTACATAGATACAACAACTGAAATATATATATACAAAAATATACAAGCCTCGGTCTGGAACAAAAGACAGAGAAAATTGAAACTAAAAGGCTCCAAAGGTGCTGTCAGGATGACGCCAAGAAGACACCTCACCGTATGGAACGACACCGCGATCAGTATCTATCAGCATACGGACCAGCCTCAAGGCCTGCACAACCAAGTGCAGAAAAGAAAAGAAAGTGCAGCATGAGTACATATAAACAAATATGTACCCAGTGAGTATCCCGTCTAAACTCGTAAAGAGTAGTGACGAGAGGTAGAATATATACTCACTAAGGTCCAGTACATAATAAAATAAGATTCATGCCGAGCAATAAATCGTGTGAGAGAATACATCAAGTATAAGGACATGTAATCAACAAACAGGTAACTGGTCTCAAACATAACCTTTCTTTGTAAGCTGATCATATATATATCACTTGTTTTCTTTCTCATTATCTGAAATACCTTATCTTGTTATCTCAATTATTCACTTTCCAGTACTCAGTATCGTTTCTCAACTCACCATCGCACGATCCCAACTCAATGCAAATGCTTATGCATGTATATATATATATATAACCGACACGGACAAGACTATCGGCCGAAGTCATAAGGGTGGGTCATAAGGACTGACTCGGTCATAAAGATTCACACGCTCGCGAATTATACATGCGACTCGTGCGCTAACTCGATATCTCCACGCTCGCGAATCATACATGCGACTCGTGGGCCAATATATCTCCCCGCTCGCGAATCATACCTGCGACTCGGGGGCAAATGACGTAAATATATATACTCCCCCGATCACGAATCATACCTGTGACTCAGGGCCAATGATGTAAAGTAAAACCCTCCCCGATCACGAATCATACCTGTGACTCGGGGGCCGATAAAACTAGTAGTATAGTTCTTCCCTGATCACGAATCAAACCTGTGACTTAGGGGCTGGTAAAATAAGTCTGATTTCTCCTTGATCACGAATCAAACCTGTGACCCAGGGGCCAATAATGAAAATATAAGTTCTCCCCGATCACGAATCATACATGTGACTCGGGGGCCATGAATGTATGAATGTTGAATGTATATATATGCGGATATTTAGACACCATGGTACCGACTCATCAACGCTCAACGAGATCGGATATTCGCATCTCTCTTGATAGTGAACGTTAGGATTTTATATAATATTATACTTTTTTCTCATAATATCACCATGGTGAAATAATTCAAGTATAGGAAGGATTTTCAATCACCTTCATTTTTGCTCAATAGCTCAGGATCAAGATTTATCTCATTTACTCTGTTTTCTTTATCAATTATATCAGGATTAACACAATTAATCAATTGATGAAATTCATAATTCTTATCTGTATAATATGTACATTTAA
>ML263111.1:0-23356 GCA_005239495.1 Nicotiana undulata
TTGGATAAGGCCGGTGAAGAAGCTGAATGGCTTCGAAATTTCTTAGAAGACATTCCGTTCTGGACAAAACCTTTGGCTCCTATATGCATACATTGCGATAGTGAGGCTGCAATAGGAGGGGCAGAGAGTGTTATGTATAACGGAAAGTCTCGTCATACACGACGAAGACATAAAACCGTTAGACAACTACTTTCTAGTGGAATTATCACTATTGATTATGTAAGATCAAAGGATAATGTGGCGGATCCGCTTACAAAAGGCCTAACTAGAGAGGGAGTTGAGAAATCATCTAAGGGAATGGGACTATGGCCAAGGACAAGTCATCATGGCGGTAACTCTACCTAGAATTTTGGATATTCCGAAATCTAGGTTCAAGGAGCTCAAACAAAGTTGTGATTGACCGGTTCAACATTGTCAAAGTAGAATCTTTGGTTCCTTCTCGTGATGAAGATAATGTTTAGTAACAAGGATAGAACTTTACACGTTCTTTAATGATTACCTAAGTTTGATGTGGTATCAATCTAAAGGATTACACGTTTAGGAATCACCTATGTAAGTGTGAAGTGGAAGCCGCTTCAATGAGAATTGTGTAAGGCCAATTCTCTACGCGCTTATGAAACCAGGCAGTGTTCATGGCTGAAACGAACACAACAATGAGAACCAAAAGACGGTTAAGGGTTGGTTGTGTGACATATGGTTGTCTAGGTATACACTAAAGTTCGACGGTTCAAAGATATCAAATCTACTGACCGAGTATATCTGACATATGTTCACTACGAAAAATTCAAAGGGAAACCTACTTATCCAAATGCAATTAATCCTTACTTACAAATCACACAGCTTTCATCTATGATCATTCTTGTTACAACCATTCCCATTCATGTCGGGGGGATTGTTGGACTTTAAGCATTGGGCCTTAAAGAATAAGAGTGTGAATTGGGAAATGGTGGGAAATAAAATGGAGGGAAATGAAAAAATTTGAATCACGTGAGCTTTTGTCATGAACTTTGTACCACATTGGTGAAAGACAACTACACTTGTGAGTATAAATATAGGATCACTTCTTATAGCTCTTAAAAGGNAATCGATAAGATTATTTTTTGGACAAAATTTATTTAATTAATTATTTAATAATTAAATGTCAGTCAGTTCATTAACGGAATTAACTGAAATCCAAAAACGCTGCCTTTGCTGAACATTGCTTTCCCTTTTGAACAGACACCTCTTCCTGAACAGACATCACACCTCTTCCGATAATTGCCTATAAATTTCGAGGCATGGCTTACTCTTCAGTCACTGAAAATCGAGAATTTCCTTCTGAATACTGTATTATACTTCACAGTCTCTCTCCCTCAAATTCGTAAGTGTGATTTTGCTCCGTTCTTTGAGTTCGTTTGTATCCTGCAATTTGTATTGCCACTGTTGCAGGAAGGTTTATTCCGTTTCATCTTGGGTACCTTGGCAACTTGTGAGGGGGTTAAAATTCCTTAAGGACACACAAGTAAATTGTGGACTCGAAATATTTATTATCGTTTACAAATTTTCTATTTCTTCTAACAGTTTACTGATTTCTATTTAATACAGTACACACCACAAATCGGGGCAACTTACCATCGATTTTGCCCGTACACAAGTTTGACATAAAAACCGACTTTGACATGTTTTTCCT
Organism: Nicotiana undulata; assembly: GCA_005239495.1. NCBI lineage: Eukaryota > Viridiplantae > Streptophyta > Magnoliopsida > Solanales > Solanaceae > Nicotiana > Nicotiana undulata. Next base: position 1,670 of record ML263111.1, read on the forward strand.
GGTAAATGTACCAACATTCGTTGTATAAAAGTGAGACTCTTCTTAATTAACTGCATATGATTCTCCAAGACTACTACACGTAACCATAAGATTGATTCTAGAAGGGAAATGGAAAATAGTTAAGATGGATACTATAGTAGTACTTCAATAGTTGGAAAAAGAAAAAAGAAAGAAAGAAAGTAATAACGTACTCTCCATTTCAGTTTACTTGACTCTATTTTTTTTTTACTTTGTTTTTAAAAAAATGATTTATTTTTAAATTTGAAAACAAAAATTAAATTAAATTTTGTATTTATTCTTTTTAAAAAACTTTTATAGTCACCCAAATAATATGTCATATTTTAGACGATAAAATTTTTTGTAACCACATAAATATTGTAGCATATTTTTATATTTATAACTAAATTGTGTCAATTTTACTAGGAGAGTTGACGATTTCGATAATGATAGAATCAGGATTTGTGGGTGTGCAGTGCAATTAATTTTCAAAAATACTTGGAGGAGAAGTAAACGCACAATTACCGAAGACAGCTTTTTGTTGATGTGCTAAAATATTTTGAATCAGTCGGAAATTTTTAAGTTTTATAAAACTGCGTGATAACAAGTAATCCCTCTTGCCAAAAATAATGGATCAATTTGCTTTTTTATTTTGGTTTAAAATAAGTGTTCATTTATATAATCAAAAAAGAATTCAATTTAATTTTACAAAATAATCCTTATGTACATATTCCTAAAAGTTTTCTTACGCCTCACATTAAATATTTAATTAAGGATAATTTAGTTATACTAGGTATTTTTATATAGAATTTAGTACTTTTTTAATTAGCGTGCCAAAAATAAATTGGTCACTTATTGTGGACCGGAGGGAGGACTAAACATTTAACCACACTGCTAATCAATGCTCTTCAAGTAGACTGGCAGCTGAGTATACTCTCTCCGTTTATTTTTGCTTGTTCACTATGACTTTGAACACTCTTTAAGAAATAATAAATGAAGTGTATAATTTACGATAATAACCATATCAATTGATGCATATTTTTAATAGATTTGAGAAAACAATTTGAAATGAGCAATCAATGCTATGGGTATAAAGAAAATTTGACTTCTCTTGGAATGTTAAAAGTGACAAGTAAAAGTGGCAATCTATTTTTAGAATTGTATAGATAAAATATACGACATGACACGTGGCCGCTTAAAGAAAGGACACGTGGAACACAAGATGGGAATGACCAGCGAACATAGCTATTCCACTTGTCACCGGAAGGACTAGCGATCATAAAAGGAGTATGAAATACTTTGCGCCCGGTAACTTTTAATAAAGAATATTTTGCAGCATTAATGATGATGGCTCGTTACAAGGAATTTGGCATTTATATCCACATCTTCATCAAATGACCCTCATAATTGACATTAAAGAAGGACATGATCCTAGGACTTCCTTCCCTAGACATAGCTATAAATATGTAGCTCAGTTATCATTGTAAAGGACACGAATTTTCTAGCTAACTTACGCTACATTCTATACAGAATTTTAATATAGTTTTGCTTTTTCGCTTTTTGATCTCATCATTGTTGTGCCCGGGAATTCTGGACTCGTTAGCTCTGCCGTTCCATTTATATTTTAATGCTAAGTATTTATATTTCATCTGTTATTTAGTTAATTTTTGGATCAAATTAATTTACTTGTCTAGAAACCAAGAACAAATTCAACTATACCATTTTATGGGTAAACGGTTTGGCGCCCCCCCGGGCCATAGACAGCCTTGCAATTAAATTGATCCTTGCCCTTTTTACTAACAAGCTTTGATCGTTTTGTCTTAGAGAAAATCACAAAAAAATGGCAGACAATACTGTTAACAACACTCACAATCCTGATATTCGAGGAGAACAACCTCATTTCGAGGATTCAATTAGTGACACCCACGACGAGTGGAATGCCGGTGCATGATAGGCATTATCTTTGACATGTTTGGGAAACAACTCCCAATGATGCTATTAAAGAGCATGTCGTCGATGTGTTAAGGGTCTTACAAGAGCAGCAAACGATTGTTATAGGCCAACTCACGCGGCAAGATAAGGTTATGACGGAGTTGAAAAAGGCGCTGTCGGGGGCTTCGAATAATGTAAACAAGTGAGATCCAATTCCTCCCGGTGTACCAGCGAACCAAACAATGCAGGGAGTCAACAACAATTCTCCCAGGGGTGAAGTCGGTTCTGACGGGGCTGGGGGAAGCGGACCTGGTCTAAACGACGAGAACGACCTGTTCAAGAGCGAACTTTTACGGTTCATGAAGGAAGTAAACGCCTGCTTGGACCAAATCCAGGGAGCGCCGCCAGCAATGAAAGGCCCATACTCAAAGAAGTATACCCAATTCCCCTATAAACTGAGCGCAACCCCAGAGTTAATCCCGAAACGGTTAAAAAAGCCCGAAGTGCCGATGTATCACGAAACTTCAGATCTATAGGAGAACGTTACAACCTGCACAACAATGGTGAAAGGAAAATGGTTTGTCTCCTCACGAAATTGACTCTGTGTTGTTGAAAGAAATTTGTGAGACTCTCACAAAGGGAGCTTTAACGTGGTATCCATTATTGCCCGAGCATTCCATATATTCCTTTGAGATGCTCGCAGATTCTTTCATCAAAGCTCATGCCGGTGCCATAAAGGGACAAGCCCGAAAGACTGACATACTCAGGATCGTGCAGGGAGAATCCGAGTTATTACGAGAGTTTGTTACCCGATTCCAGAAGGAAAGGATGTTACTACCGGCAGTCCCGGATGAATGGGTAGCTAAAGCGTTCACCAACGGTTTAAATCCGAGAAGTTCCAACGCTTCCCATAAGTTGAAGGAAAGTCTGCTCAATCTTTAAGCGACGACTTGGGCAGATCTCCACAACCGGTACGAGTAGAAAATAAGGATCGAAGACGATCAAGTTGGATTTTCATCATTGACCAAAGGATGCAAGAAGAACAGAGAAAAAGCGAAAGATGATATTGACACGGATAGACGGAATTCGAAGGGCCAGTTTTCCCCCTACGAGCGAACAGAAGATCGTGGCAGGAGCTTCCGAACAACATGCAAGTTCACCATTGATAGAAGGACAAATCGTGGCTGGAACAACAGATCGCTGCAGGATAAAGAAATCTCGGGGTCACGAGATTCTTCTTACCTAAAGTCAATAGAGTATAACTTCAATATCAGTGTGTTGGAGTTGGTATTATCCATGAGAAATATCAAAGAGGCATGATTCCCAAGACCTATGAAATCGAATCCCAGCAGATGGATCCCAATTTATGGTGTGAATACCAAGACACTAACAACCACCTGATTGGGGGACTGTCGGCACCTCGGGGAAGAAGTGGCAACACTGTTAAAGAATTGTCACCTCACAGAACTCTTGAGTGACCGAGCTAAAAACAATTATGGTCGGAAGAGGGGCGACGCGAAACTCTTGAAAGAAGGAGAAGAACCCCCACGCCGGATGATCAACATGATCTTCCGAGGGAATGAAATTAATGCAGTCACCTTTTCGGTAGTGAAGAAGACAAAAGTATCAAAAACTCATAGTAAAAGGCTCCGGGAAGACGATATCACATGAAGATGCAGACGGATCAGTGCTACCGTACAATGACGCACTGGTAATTTCTTTAAATGTGTTAGATTTTAAAATAAAACGTGTTTTAGTGGATCCAGGAAGTTCATCTAATATCATACAATGGAGAGTACTGGAGCAAGCTAAACTCACCGGAAGCATTATCTCGGTAACGAAACTCCTCGCAAGTGTGACAACTCAAGGAGAAATTTTGCTGCTCACGAACGCTGAGGGAGTAATGAAAACAGCTCTCTTCGAAGTGGTGGATGGAGACATGGGGTATAATATCATATTGGGAAGACCATGGCTGCACAAGATGAAAGTTGTGCCTTCAACATATCACCAATTGTTAAGGTTTTTGACACCCGAGGGGATCAACCGGAAGCAAGAGAGATGAATGCAATTTCGGTCTCTAGTAACAAAGGAAAGGAACGTGCGGCATAGCAATTACCAAAACCAGCACTTGCCCCCAAACCAAAGGAAGCTAACCCGAGGACAAAACAGTCAGACTAACATCAGGTACCGAGGTATTTTTAAGTACCAGAAAAGACGGACGCGACGATGTCCACGGTAGAAGAACTAGATCAAGTTGCGTTGTTCGAAGAATTCCTAGAAAGGAAATTCAATTTGGGAATAGGACTGCACCCGGAGCTCATGTCTGCTTTTATTGAATTCCTTAAAATTAATACCGATTATTTTTCATGGTCGCACGAGGATATGACAGGAATCCCGACAGAGATAGTCGTACACAAGTTAATCTTGGATCCCAACATACCTCCGGTAAGGCAAAAGAAGTGCCCTATTGCTGAAGCAAGGAATAAATTTGTCAAAGAAGAGTTAACCCGTTTACTTAATATTGGTTCAATCCGAGAGGTAAGGTATCCGGACTGTGTAGACAATGTAGTAGTAGTTCCTAAAGAAAAATAATAAATTTGGCACGTGCATAGATTATAAGGATCTTAATAAGGTGTGTCTGAAAGACTCATTCCCATTGCTGAATATCGATCAAATGATTGATGCCGCGTATGGGCACGAGTTAATGAGTTTTATCGATGCTTATTCTAGGTACAATCAAATCAAGATGAACCCATAAGACCAGGAAAGACTTCGTTCATAACGAATTTTGACATATAATGTTACTATATTATGCCCTTCAGGTTAAAGAACGTCGGAGCCACTTATCAACTACTTGTAATAAGATGGTCGAAAAACAAATAGGAAAGAGTATGGAAGTATATATAGATGATATGCTCGTTAAGTCTTTGAATGCAGGTGACCACTTGAAGCATTTGGAAGAAACATTCGACATCCTGAGGGAGCATAATATGAAACTTACCCCCGAGAAGTGTGCGTTCAGGGTCAGTTTATGTAAGTTCTTAGGATTCCTAGTCTCACAAATGGGAATTGAGGTAAATACCGACAAAATAAAGGCAATAGAGGACATCCATGATCAATTGTCTAACGTAAAAGAAGTCCAGAGGCTCACAGGGAGATTGGCAGCTTTGAGCAGCTTCATTTCCCGATCATCGGAAAAATATCATCGCTTCTTCGCACTACTCAAAAGAAAAACAATTTCCAATGGACGCTGGAGTGTCAGCAAGCCTTGAAAGAGTTGGAGAAATATTTGTCAAGCCCTCCGTTTCTCTCAAAATCAAAAGAAGGTGAAACGTTTCTAGTTTACCTCGCGGTCATTAGAAGTTGTGGTAAGTGCAGCTTTAGTCCGAAAGGATGAAGCTACGGAATCTCCCATTTATTATGTAAGCAAAATTTTAATGGGAGCAGAAGCTCTCTACCCACATCTGGAAAGCTGGTCTTAGCTCTCGTAGTCGCCGCTCGGAAGCTAAGGCCCTACTTCCAATTCCACCCGATAGTTGTGGTGACTACTTTCCCTTTGAGGAATATTCTCCATAAACTAGCTCTCAGGTAGATTGGCCAAACGGGCCGTTGAAATGAGCGAGTTCAATATAGCATATAAACTGAGGAGTACAATTAAGTCGCAAGTCTTGGCTGACTTCGTGGCCGATTTCAGTCCAGGACTATTGGCTCTGGCATCCAAGGAGGAAATAATGGTGTCAGAATCGACATTGGGAGTTTGGACCTTATTTACGGACGGAGCGTCAAACGTAAAATGGTCTAGGCTCAAAATAGTCTTGGTCACGCCTTCGGGGGAAACCTTAAGGCAAGCCATTAGAACAATTCCTTTAACAAACAATAAAGCAGAGTACGAAGCTTTGATGGCAGGGCACGAATTGGCCTGGGGGCTTGACTTTGAAGTCACCGAAATCAAATGTGATTTGAAGTTGGTGGTAAATGAGGTCTACGGAATTTTTGACACTAAAAAGGAACGTATGCAACAATACGTGGTAAAATTCAGTCTTTATTGGCGCGATTCTGAGAGTGGTCAATTCTCATATCCCGAGGGAAGATAACGCGGAAGCAGATGCGTTGGCAAATCTAGGCTCATCGACAGAAATACAAGGAACAGAATCAGGGACGATAGTACAACTGATGAACTCAGCCTTGGGCACTGATGGTTACTATGAGGTGAATTTGATTAGTGTGGTCTGGGACTGGATAAACAAAATAATTGATTATCTTGAGCATATAAAGTTGCCCGAAGACCCCAAAGAATCAAGAGCGTTAAGTTCCAAAGCTGCACGTTGTAGCTTCAAGAAAGGCCAATTGTATAGAAAATCCTTTCAAGGCCCATTGGCCATGTTCTTAAGAGCATCAAAAGCTAACTATGTCATGAGAGAAGTCCATGAAGGGATATGCGGCAACCACTCGGGTGCAGATTCTTTGGTGCTGAAATTAGTTCGGGCAGGATATTATTGGCCCCGTATGGAACAAGATATCAAAGATTTCGTATGAAAATGTGATAAGTGACAATGATACACACCACTAGTACATCAACCAGTAGAACCTCTACATTCGGTTCTGTACCCATGGTCATTCATGAAATGGGGGATGGGCATCGTCAGACCGCTACGACCGGCTCCTGTAAAGGTAAGGTTTCTTTTAGTTTTGAATGACTATTTTTTCTAAATGGATGGAAGCATGTCCTTATCAGAATATAGGAGAATGTGAAGTGGTCGACTTCCTATGGGAAAATATAATTTGCAGGTTTGGTATACCAAAAGAGATTACATGCGAAAACGTGTCAAATTTTATCGGTGCAAAAGTTACAAAGTTCCTCGAAGATTTGAAGATAAAAAGGATCACCTTTTCACCTTATCATCGGAATGCAAATGGTCAAGCGGAGTCGACAAACAAAGTGATTATTCAAAATCTCAAGAAAAGGTTGGAAGCAGCAAAAGGTAACTGGCCCGAAGAATTACCTGGGGTTTTATGGGCCTACTGAATAACGACCAAGTCAAGCACAGGAGAAACGCCTTTTTCACTTGTCTACGAGCGCAGAATCTTTGATACCGGTGGAATTTGGGGAACCAACCATAAGGTATTTCCAGGCGTACAAAGAATCGAACACCGAAGCAATGTTTATCAACTTGGAATTACTCGAGGAACGCAGGGACTTGGCGCATGTAAGAATGGCAGCTCAAAAGCAGAGAATGGAGCGATACTATAATTGAAGAGCTAGTTTTCGTTATTTCAAAGTGGGAGATTTAGTTCCGAGGAAAGTAACTCAAAATACTTGGGAGCTTAACGCAGGGAAATCAGTTGGAAAACCAGAACGGGGACAAGTTACCTAGCAACTTGAATGTGGCACACCTCAAAAGATATTATTGATGATGAACATTACCCAAGCAAAAAGTATGTACTGCACTCATTTTTCCTTCGTTCAGTTTTTATCCCAGTTGGGTTTTTCATGCAAGGATTTTAATGAGGCAGTGATAGAAAGCATACTATGAAGACAACAACAATAATATCTCCGATGCCAAAGCTTCACTTGGGGGCAATTAGATAATCTTAGGTTTGATAGCAAATTCCCACCGGGAAGTTAAGTTTGTTATACAACAGAGGTTACCCGACCGTTCACGAGCACAAACCACTAGAAGACTATTAGGTATTCTTTTGCTTGATAACATAGATTCCTACGGGGAAACAAGATTTGTTACCGAGTGAAGGATTACCTAGGAATTCATTGGTGGAGCCTTCGAAGATACAAGACTTCCAGTGTTCCAATTCGCGTTCTTAGCATTCGAACACTAGAGGTGTTGGGGGGGGGGGGGGGGGGTAGGGGGTGATGATATGAGGATACAACAACACTGAATTCCACATCACCCTGGGAACAAAAATCCGGGAACAGAATACATCATCGGGACTAGGTACTGCGCAGCCAGCCCCACAGAAACAAGTTGTACAAGAAAGACACAAGTCATAGCACGTTCTTTTCTGCATAGCAAATGCTTATATACTTTTGAAAATAGAAGGAATTAAATGTAATGAAATCCTTTTGTTTTTATCTTGTTTCTTGTCTAAATGATGAGTTAATTTTTCTATTTGAAAGTTAAACAAGTACTTCAAATGTTAGTGCCTTAATGAACAGAAGACGTTCTCTTCAAGAGCACCGTAAACATAAGAGGGACCTTTCTTATAAAAACCCTCACGATAAACGGTTGATTCCGGAAGAATAAATGCCCGAAATCTAGAATTTCATCAGGGAAAAATACACCCGAAGACGCATACGAAAAGGACGCAAAATGAAAACTTGCACAAATACTCATGGAAACCCTCACGAAAAGGGATAATACTCGGAACCAAAATGCTTCGAAGGAAAAGCATCCGAGATTACACATAATAAAGTGCGACCAGAACAACATGCGCATGTAAGTCTCAAACAATACTTGAGCAATAAATATGTTTTTATTTACAAGGACACGTCAAAATGATAAAGGTACAAATTAGAAAAAGAAAGAAAAAGCAAAACTGCAGCGTCTTCGGTATCAGGAAGAAGAGAAGTATCCGCATCCCCGAGAGTAGTAGATGGTTCCACCGATGGCTCAACGCTTTCCCCAGATTGGTCTTTGACATCATCACCTTCTGATCCCTCTTCAGTTTAAAAATATGCGGAACTGGAATATGAAGAATCTGGAGCGTCAGACTGCACCGGGAGTCCATTTTTGCAGCCAACTCAAGCTCTCAGGCCTTAGTAATTTTGGCATCAATGTCAATGATACCAGTCTTGGCCTCTTCGAAGGTTTTATTCCTCATGTTATACAAGGAATAAGCTTTTTTCAACAATGAGGGAAGCCGCTCGACGCTTAAAATTCTTCTTTGAGTTGAGTAACCTCGGCGGAATGGTTTTCCCGGGCAGACCTAGCAGATTTGAGACTAAAGTCGAGCTCACGGACAGTTGAACTAAAGAGACTATTATGCTCAATAGTTTTCCTGGACTTCTCTTCTAGCTGGGCATGTTTCTCTCCCGCATCAGCAAGATCTTCCCTTTTGGAGATCAAGGCTACTTCCAAATTAATCATTCTTCAGTGGAGGCAACCTCACGATCGGTTGCAGCAAGAACGACGTCCTGGACTTTTGCCCATTTAGCCTTGGCCTCATCAAATCTAACCCTCAGCGGTCTAATTTCCTGCCTAACGGTTACCACTTCTTGCTCGCTTTGTCGTAAACGGGCCTCCAAAATAACGATCTCGGTAGCCTTGGTTTCTAGTTTCGAGAGGCGGAGAACAGTCAGGTCCCTTTTCCACCAAAAGCTGATCCCATTTGGAAGTAAGTTCTTCATTCTCATGAATCAGCCTTTGAAGGTCCTCAGAAGCAAGAAAGTTGGCCTACAAAACAAGAAGGGGTAAAACTTAGAGTACATTTGTGAGAAAGTAGAAGAAATAAAAAATAGAAAGGAACGTACCGCTGTAGTGTTATGCATTGCATTATTCAACAAACACTCCCCCGAGAGTGTCTGAATCTTTTCCCAGTCTTTTTTTGAAGCCAAAGGCTTTAGATAATTAGCAAGCTCCACCGGTCGAGATAGCAGGTTGCACCCGGTAGAGACCGAAAGTGTAATGTTCCTCCTCTTTTGTGGATCTTCAGAAGGGGCAACATAATTTTACCCCAAATTCCCATGAACTGAGGACCATGGAAAAGGGACATCTTCTTCATGGTCAGGTGCGGTCGATGGAGATGATGTAGCAATTTCTAGTGTCGGAATTGATAAAAATGGAAATGATGTAGCAGTTGCTGGTGGTGGTAAAGGTGGAGATGAAGCTGATAGAGTTGAAGAATGAGAAGCAGTGTGCATCAAATACAGTGCTGGTTGTTTGATGCTCACCAACCTTACGAAATGGACCGGGTACTCAGCCCCGCGGTACCAGTTACAGCAATTAGGGCCCAGAAGCGGGATTTAGCATATTCAACTAAATCAGATTCTCCCTAAAGTGCTAAGACATCATCTTCAGCTGGTGCAATTGTCTCAACTAGTCGAGCATCCTATTGAGATGATGAGGATCATATCCTTATATGTAAAGAAGCTCCCTCATTACTAGCTTCTTCATCATCATCGATCATCAAAGTGTCTATGACCAGCTCGGAAGGAGGACCAGTCATTAGCGCCAGTGGAGATGACTCGGGGGTATCAACCTTTGACCTCTTATTCTTTTCCCCGAGCTGAAGAATGTCTTCTATTTGGTTGCTTGTTCTCTGGCTGGGGACTCCGTTAAGAAACATTTGCGCCTAAAGTAGGCCCCAAGATGCTTGTCCGAGTAAGGGCCTACTGAATCAGCCTTGTCGCATCAGCAGGGTCAGCCAAAACATCCTCCTGGAGGGACATCAGCTGAGCCCGCAGGTAGACTTAATTTCGTGAACAAGTTAGAAGGGTTCAACCAAGTTCTTCATATGCAAAATGTTGAAACAAGGTAAATTAAAGTTACCATGATTTTTGGCCTTCCACCCGTACTTAAGGGATAACTCTTTCCACAAACAAGTTTCAGGCGTTGTGATGTCTAAGATCTTATAAACCCATCGGTCCAAGTCTTCTACCACCGGTGGGACCCATCGAGTTGCTGAAACATACGAAGGCTGAAGGATCAATACAGGCATGAAAGAATATTTAGTAAGAGAATTTTTTTTGAAGAAACTTAGAGAGCGGTTCCAAGTAACTGGAAAGGATGAAGTTGTTGTTGGAATAATGTCATTGGTAGCACTGCAGCAAACCGTTCCATCCACCCACGTTGTCATCATCCATGCTTGACAGCAAAGCATGGTGTCCACGCTTGCAAAGGTTTATCATTCCCGCAAAAGATTTTGGGGGATAGAGATTCATCATATGAGCTAAGGTTAGGTCCTCTCAAGTTTCTTGGCATAAACGCGAAAGACAGGTGATCGTCCTCCACACTGAAGGAGTTACCTGTGCCAAGCACACCTGGTAGCGAAGGAAAAATCCGCAATCACGGAATCAAGCTCTCCGCTCAAAGAAAATGCACCCAAAGTAAATGGATACGTGAAAAATATATGTAAAACCTTCCTTGGGAAGGGTCACTAGCTCCGATAAATCAGGAGCAATAATATCTAACTCAGAGAAGCGGCAGTCCTCCTTCACAGCATGAATACTAGAAGGGTGAATGGAAGAAGGATATCTACTAACAACCCATGTACGAGGGTTAGCAGTAGGAAATTTCTCTTCAAAATCCTTCAAAGTAATAAGCCTTATTGGGATGATAGAACCCATTGTTGGAGGAAAGGAATCCTCGGTTTTGTTCTTGATATTTGAAGAACCAATGCGTTTAGATGATGTCGCCAAAACTTACACCGCTAATTAGGATTGTGAGGCGATCGATGCAATTATAAATACCTAACGCGAGTCGGGGTCGATTCCACATAGAGATTATGTTAGATTAGGCATATATCTAGTCTAAGTGTATGATGTGCCCAAATTGCGCTTCCATATATTCAATTGTTTCTTTCTACTTCTAATTTTTAAGCTAATGCTTGTAATTGTAAAGGTAAGGGATAATGTTTTTAGTATTGTTATTTTTCAGGTTATAAAAGATCTAGGGTTGTGACTTCCTCCTAGTTGGTTACCTAACGGATTGAGAGCTTTAGGGCATGTTTGGTTTGTCAGGATATAATATAGAAATCACACGTGATTACTCACTCTATACCTCTTGGTAGTTTGAGTGATTTTGCCCAAATTTGGCTTTCTCAAGTCCAAATGGGTATTTCACGAAACAACTGATAGATGCTCAAGTCTGGTCTTACTATCTCTAGATTCAACCCTTTAATTGGGTCTATCAATTTCTTGAGTTCAACCCAATTTCCTGTTAGCCAAGTTTTCCCAGACTTAGTCTCTCTTTCTCAAGTAGAGACTAAGTCAATTAGGCATGAATCAATATTTGCAACCATCAATTCTTAAATTCAAGCTAGAACTAGGTTAAATATCATATACCCAATCATAAATAAGCCCTAAATCAATCACTCATTAGGTACCCACACAACCCTAGATAAGGGTTTAGCTACTCATAGGAAAAAATGAAGAAATTAAAGAAGAAACTAAGATTAAACTCATAATAGATGATTAAGGGAAGAAAATCTAATGTTAAGATGATAGAATATTACAAAGTTACCCAAAACAGTAAAAGAAAAACAACTATCTATTCTCGGGTGTTTCAACTTGACCTAAAAATTACAAAAAGATCTATTTATACCCAGTTAAAGTTATCAGACAAAATTGCCCATGCGGAGGTTGTGCGGCTGCACAATTCTGTGTGCGGTCCGCACTTTGATGCTGACTTAACTAGATGGCCTTCTACTGCATCATAATTCTGGGGTGCGGCCGCACTTCTTCTGATTGTGGGGACCGCACATTTTCGGAGTGCAGCCGCACACTTGGACTTGAGCTGGACATGGGCAATTTTTATGGACCGCACATTTATGAGTGCGGCCGCACTTTAACATTCTGCGGTCGCACAATAATAGTGTGGTCTGCACTTCTTCAGGCCCTGAAAACACCATCTCTCTGAACCTTGTCTTCTGCGGCCGCACAATAATTGTGCGGTCCGTAATTTGTGAAGGAATTTTGATAGTGGCTCTTCATATTTTGCGGCCGCACACAGTATTGTGCGCTACACGCTTTACTCTTCTTTGCTTTGTTTTGTCCCTTGTCCAATTTTACTCCTTCTTGAGTCGATTTTCATTTCTTTGTCTCGTTTTCCAATATTCGTGCAAGAAAGCACACTTCATTAGTTCTAGGAAACACCTTTAAGCATTTTTGAGCTAAAACGTAAGTAAAAGAGAGCAAATAAGTAGTCAAAATCCCTACTTATCAACTCCCCCAAACATAAGCTTTTGCTTGTCCTCAAGCAATTAAGGTAATTCGCTCCTCCACTAGAAAATCGCTATTTCAACTGGCCTAAGTTGAATCAAACACACTTCAATTGGGACCAACAATTACCCACACAGTCATGAATCATCAACAAGCCTATGATTTGAATGTTAAAGCACAAATAGCTCTAATGTGACGCTTAAGAATCAAGAGTTGACTTTATTCATCAAGGAAGTTTTCACTTTCATGTAGGTCACTGTGGATCTCAAACTCCTCCTCATATACTCTCCGCAAGCTCATCTCACTCACGAATGTAGCACTCAATTCAATGACTTGAGGAAAGCTCGCTCATCACTCTCAAAAGAATATCACAAGCCCGACTCTAAGTACCATATGCTTGCCCCTCATGTAGATCACCACTAATGGAAGCTTACTCGGCTTGAAATCACATAGGGCTTTCTCAGCATGTAATGAAGGCTTTTGGACTAAAGAGGGGAATATTGGAATGGAACTGGATTATCTTTCCTTTAGCACTCCATTTTCTCTATGTGGCTCATACTTTTCCGACTCTTTGAGACATTTTCTTTTTCCTTAGGGGAACTAGAGAGACTTGACATCACTCTTTCTTGGTCATGCTATTAATACTCTCCTTATTTGTTTTCTCCATGCTTTGCACTTTTGCTTTCTTTTGAATCTTTTCAACCCTTTCAAATTATTCACTTTCTTTTTGTTTTTTTCTTTTGTTCTTTCTTTCTTTTTCTTTTCCTTTCCTTTTCTTCTTTGATAACAATACGATAGGGTCCAAGAATTGCTAAAGAAAAAAATCAGGAAACGTGCTGAAACTAAAAAAAATAAAGAAACAAAAAAGACGGAAAATTAAGGATAGATTGAATTCAAGAAAGAATTTCTTGAATTCAAGAAGTCTATTCTTGAAGTTGACTCCTAAAAACAAAAATTAGCTAACGAAGAACTAATCGCCTTTGGTAGAGATTAAAGAACAAGAGATAGATTGTGAAACCCGACCCTTTAGAATAACAAGAACAACAATAAGCCTAAACTTATCACCTTTCTTGAATACCTAGAAGTTATCTAAGATTTCGAAAGAATTTAATCTTACCACCTTAAGTCGAGTCTTGAAGGTTGAAGAATAAATCCAAGAATAACCACACACAAGAGTGCAAGAAAAAACTCACAATTTTTATTGATAATAGTCTAAGTCTAAAAGCAAGAAGATACCCCTTTATATAGGGAGGGGGTCACGAAATTCTACGTAAAAATTAAGGAAATAAATTACTAAACTACTTTGGACAACAAGTCCAACTACCATAGGAAAAGGTAAAACTCTAGGAAATAAAAACCCAAGTCAATCTTGGAAAGTAATTCCTATAATCTTAGGAAAAGAAAAACAAAACCTTAACTACCTAGGAAATCATCAAATATGTCCTAACAAACTAGGAATAAAATAAGGAACTTTAACTCCTTGTCCTATGTCTTGTCCGCCCCTCCTTGAGCTGATTTATGGTGATTTAGACGCCTAATTTAGGCCCTCTTTGCTGGTGCTTGGACCCCAATCTACCTCCTCTTGGATTTGGACTTGGACCATGAAATGCGTGTAGCACTTAGCTAAATCATCTCCATAATTCTTGAGTTGTTCTTCCACCATTCGTGCCTTCTTGATCTCCCATTGAAGCCCAACAACCTTGTCTTGATTCTCCTTAGCTTGAGACCTTGTGAATGGCCTTCTTGGTGCTTCTAAAGATTTATCCTTGTCCGTTGAGCTATCCCCTCCTCTTGAAAAGAATTCGTCCTCGAATTTGAACCTACCTCAAACAAGGATAAGTCAGCAACATTTAAAGTAGCACTTACTTGAAACTCACCTGGAAGGTCCAATTTGTAAGCATTATCTCCAATCCTTTCAAGTACTTTAAATGGACCATCTCCTCTAGGGTGAAATTTTGTCTTCCTTTTTTAAGGAAATCTCTCCTTCCTCATATGAACCCAAACCAAATCACTTGGCTCAAAGATAACTAGTTTTCGACCTTTATTTCTTCGTAAAGTTGTTTTCCCATATTCCTCTCAATTGCGAGTCTGGTATGCTCATGAATAGTCTTCATCAAATCAGCTTTATTTTTCCATCAAGACTAACCATCTCATTAGTAGGCAAAGGCAATAAGTCAAGGGGTGTAAAGGGGTTAAAGCCATAAACAACTTCAAAAGGAGAATAACCAGTAGATGAATGAACAGTTCGATTGTAAGCAAATTCTACCATAGGCAAGTGATCCTCCCAAGAAGTTAATTTTCCTTTTAGAACAACCTTAACATATTTCCTAAGGTTCTATTTACTACCTCGGTTTGTCCATCAGTTTGCGGATGACAAGAAGTAGAAAACAACAATTTTGTTCCCAATTTTCCCCAAAGAACATGCCAAAAGTGGCTTAGAAACTTAGCATCCCTATCACTAAAAATAGTTCGAGGTATACCATGCAATTTAACAACTTCTCTAACAAATAAATCAGCAACATGAGAAGCATCATTAGTCTTTAAACAAGGAATAAAACGAGCCATTTTTGAGAACCTATCTACCACAACAAAGATGCTATCCTTACCATACCTTGTTCTAGTAAATCCTAACACAAAGTCCATAGAAATATCAATCCAAGGTGAAATAGGAACAGGTAATGGCGTGTATAAACCATGGGGCAACACTTTAGATTTAGCTTGTTTGCATTCAAGACATTGAGCACAAAATCTTTCAACATCGTTTCTCATATTAGGCCAAAAGAAATTTTCAGGAAGGATGTCAAGTGTTTTAGGCACACCAAAGTGTCCCATAAGCCCCCCACAATGTGCTTCCCTCACAAAAATTTCTCGCAAAGAACAATTAGGGACACAAAGCTTATTCTCTTTAAAAAGAAACCCATCTTTCAAATTATACTTCTCAAAAGGCCCATTTAAACATGCCGAAAATGCTACGTCAAAATCAGAATCATCAACATATAAATCCTTAATATGATCAAATCCCATCAATTTAGAAGTAAGAGTAGAAACAAGAGCGTACCTTCTTGAAAGCGCATCAGCAACTATATTGTCTTTACCTTGCTTGTAGCTAATCACATAAGGGAATGTCTCAATGAATTCAACCCATTTGGCATGTCTTCTACTAAGTTTACCTTGGCTTTTCAAGTATCTTAAAGACTCATGGTCAGTTTTTATCACAAACTCATTTGGCCACAAATAATGCTGCCATGTAGCAAGAGCCCTTACTAAGGCATACAATTCTTTATCATAAGTAGAATAATTCAATGCATCCCCATTCAACTTCTCACTAAAATAAGCGATTGGTTTATAATCTTGCATTAAAACAGCCCCAATACCTCTACCAGATGCGTCACACTCAATTTCAAAGGACTTATTAAAATCAGGCTGTAACAAAGGAGCAGAACACAATTTATCCTTCAAAATATTAAATGCATACTCTTGTTCTTTTCCCTAATTAAATACCTTATCCTTCTTAATATATTCAGTTAAAGGTGAAACAATTGAACTAAAATCTCTAACAAATCTCCTATAAAAGTTAGCAAGTCCATGAACTTCTAACTTCAGTAATGCTCTTAGGTGTAGGCCAATCTTTAATCGCTTTGATTTTATCTTCATCTACCTCAACACCTCTAGAACTCACAACAAAACCCAAGAAAACTGCCTTATCTACACAAAAAGTGCACGTGGATAGATTTGCATACAATTGTTGCTCCCTAAGCACATTACAAACTTGTTTCAAATGCTCGACATGCTCTTTTGAAAAGATCAGAATATCATCAAAATAAACGACTACAAATTTTCCATGAAAATCCTTAAAGATATGGTTCATTAACCTCATGAATGTACTAGGTGCATTAGTTAACCCAAACGGCATCGCTAACCATTCATACAATCCATATTTAGTTTCAAAGGCAGTTTTCCACTCATCTCCAGGATTCATTCTAATTTGGTGATATCCACTTTTCAAATAAATTTTAGAGAATATTCGAGAACCATACAATTGGTCAAGCATATCATCTAAACGAGGAATAGGATGGCGATACTTCACCGTTATTTTATTAATGGCGCAGCAGTCCACGCACATCCTCCAAGTGCCATCCTTCTTTGGCACCAAAAGCACGGGCACAGAACAGGGCCTCATGCTCTCTTACAAATCCCTTATCAAGCAGCTCCTCTACTTGTCTTTGTAATTCTTTTGTTTCTTCTGAATTGCTCATATAAGCAGGCCTATTAGGAAATTGTGATCCTGGCAAAAAATCAATTTGATGCTCTATTTCTCTTAAAGGTGGTAAACCTTTAGGAAGATCCTCAGGAAAAAACATCTTCAAAATCCTGCAAAAGATTAGAAATAACACTAGCCAAATGGGATGTTAGTAAATCATTATTAAAAAGAACTTCCTTATAAGTGAGCAAGATAATAGGCATCACCTCTTTTTTTGCGATTAAACACTCTTTGGCTTTTGCAAGGCTCACTTTTTTTTCAATCTTAGCCTCTTTCCTCTCACCAATGCTCTCTTTTTTCACTCTTCCCCACATTTTCCTTTCTCTCTTTGCTGCCTCTCTCTCCTCACACCTCACATTTTCTTTCCTTTCAGTCTCTTGTTTTGATCCCTCCCAATGTTTCCCCATTGGTTCTTTCATCTTTTTTTGATCTTCATACACTTGGGAAGGAGTTAAAGGTGCAAGAATGTATTTCTTGCTATTATGCTCAATAGAGTATCTATTTTTCCTCCCATCGTGAAAATTACTCCTATCATACTGCCATGGGCTCCCCAACAAGATATGACAAGCTTGCATGCGTACCATATCATATAGAATTTCGTCAGCGTACCTTCCAATCTTGAAGGATACCATGCATTGCTTATTCACCTTTACCTCTCCACTATCATTGAACCATTGCAACTTATAAGGTCTAGGTTGATTCGTCCATTCCAACCCTAACTTTTCCACCAAATATGCACTCACAACATTAGCACAACTCCCATTATCAATTATCATAGAACAAATTTTATCTTTAATCTCACACCGGGCATGGAATATGTTTTCCCTTTGTTCTTCATTAGAGTGACCCAAATTAATGTGCATAATCCTCCTAACCACAAAATTCACTCCACTATCAATGTATCCCATCTCTTCTCCTTCTTCACCCTCTACAAAGTTTTCTTCTTGTTCTTCACTTGGTTCACTTTTTTCACTCTCATATCCCCCATCCTCTTTGATTAGAATGTTTCTTCTACTTGGGCATTCATAAGCCTTATGCCCTCTCCCTTGACACTTGAGACATTGAATAGAAGAAGTAGAAGTAGAAGTTTTTGGAATAAAAGGCTTACCCCCATCCCTAGATTCTACTTTGCTCCTGCCCTTGTCGTCATGGAATTTAAGAGTAGGTGCCTTCTCAGATTTTGGCCATTGCTTCTTTGAAATAGCAATTGGCCGGCTTCTCCATGAGCTAGATTGCTGTCTCCTTTTGTTTTGTCTTTCTACCTTTACAGCTAATTCAACTAACTCATCTAAAGTTACATATTGTTGTAATTCGACTACATCGGCTATTTCCTTATTTAAACCATTCAAAAACCTAGACATTGTAGCCTCCTCTTCCTCCATACAATTAGCTTGGATCATAGCTATATCCATAGCCTTAAAGTACTCATCTACAGTCATGGACCCTTGCCTCAAAGTTTGAAAACGTTGTTGTAGATCTCTTTGAAAGTGTGATGGCACAAATCTCTTCCTCATTACCCTTTTCATCTCAGCCCGCGTAGCAACGAGTACTTGTCCTTCTTGCAATCTGTCCCTAGAAAGCTTTTTCCACCATATTGTTGCATAGTCAGAAAACTCAACAGCTGCAAGTTTAACCTTCTTACCCTCAGAATAGTTGTGGCAGTCAAAGATGGCTTCAACTTTTCTCTCCCAATCAAGGTACAAGTCTGGATCCCTTGTTCCCTTGAAAGATGGCATCTTCATCTTTATACTACTCATATTATCATCCTCTAGTCTTCCTCTTTGTCCCCTCCTATCTCTTCCTACCCTCTCAAAATCAATATCATAATTAAAATTGTCGATAGAGTTTTCTTGATTTACAATGGGAGCAGGGGGTACATTTCTCCTACCTTGGGGTCTAGCGTTATTTCCCCTACACAATTTAACTATTGTAATATTTTGCTCAGCAATGGTGTCCCTCATCTCTTGGAAATGCAAATTCCACCTTTCAAATTGTTGGTGCATAACGTGAAAGGTAAAATCATTCCTTCCTTTGATTTCGGCTTCTTGAAGAACCCTTTGTTCATCATCACTACCTGTACGAGACATCTTGAACAAAGCAATATATGTATATCTCTCAATTTGGATTTTTCCCTCTGATGTTCTCACCTCTTTTGCCTTTTTCCACTCACTGCAACTCTTGGTCGTTACTCTTTAGATTTATTAATAAACCTTACTAGTCACAACCCTTAGTGATAAGAATATGAAGTTTAGAAAAAGAAAGAAAAGGAATGACCAAACCTAGGAAGAGTAGGAATTGGTTAGTAGGAAAAAAAGAAGAAGGAAAGAAATCTAGGAAATCCCAAACCCACAAGAATAAGGAAAGAAGTTTCCTTAATCTTCAAGAACAAAGATCCCCTCTTCTTGTTTCCTTTCTCGACTTGGAAACCAAATAATACTTGAATTCTAAAATAGTAATGAGCTAAGACTCTTTTTTTTTTGGGGCTGATTTTCATTTTTTTTTTCTCAAGAACCTCCCAAGATTATCAAGATTGAAATCTTGATTAGCCTATGCTCTGATACCACTTGATAACAATACGATAGGGTCCAAGAATTACTAAAGAAAAAATCAAGAAACGTGCGGAAACTAAAAAAAATAAAGAAACAAAAAAAGACGGAAAATTAAGGATAGATTGAATTCAATAAAGAATTTCTTGAATTCAAGAAGTATATTCTTGAAGTTGAATCCTAACAACAACAATTAGCTAACGAAGAACTAATCGCCTTTGGTAGAGATTAAAGAACAAGAGATAGATTGTGAAACCCGACCCTTTAGAATAACAAGAACAACAATAAGCCTAAACTTATCACCTTTCTTGAATACCTAGAAGTGATCTAAGATTTCGAAAGAATTTAATCTTACCACCTTAAGTCGAGTCTTGAAGGTTGAAGAATAAATCCAAGAATAACCACACACAAGAGTGCAAGAAAAAACTCACAATTTTTATTGATAATAGTCTGAGTCTAAAAGCAAGAAGATACCCCTTTATATAGGGAGGGGGTCACGAAATTCTACCTAAAAATTAAGGAAATAAAGTCCTAAACTACTTTGGACAACAAGTCCAACTACCATAGGAAAAGGTAAAACTCTAGGAAATAAAAACCAAGTCAATCTTGGAAAGTAATTCCAATAATCTTAGGAAAATAAAAACAAAACCTTAACTACCTAGGAAAGCATCAAATATGTCCTAACAAACTAGGAAATTAAATAAGGAACTTTAACTCCTTGTCCTATGTCTTGGCCGCCCCTCTTTGAGCTGATTTATGGTGATTTAGAAACCTAATTTAAGCCCTCTTTGACTGGTGCTTGGACCCCAATCTACCTCCTCTTGGATTTGGACTTGGACCATGAAATGAGTGTAGCACTTAGCTAAATCATCTCCATAATTCTTGAGTTGTTCTTCCACCATTAGTGCCTTCTTGATCTCCCATTGAAGCCCAACAACCTTGTCTTGCTTCTCCTTAGCTTGAGACCATGTGAATGGCCTTCTTGGTGCTTCTAAAGCTTTATCCTTGTCCGTTGAGCTATCATTCTTTATTTTCTCTTTTGTTCCTTGATACCATATTTAAACTCCTTGTCTCTTCTCCAAACTTATGTTTTCTCCATTTGTTTCTCATGAGTGTTAAAGAAAGCTCGGGTTCCAAGAGAAGGTCACCATAAAACGGGTAAAGGCTTGTAACGTAGTTATCGAATTAAAGAGGCTTTAGGATCAAAAGGGTTGACTAAGGATGATACCATTGGTGGGAAATGGAAGGTTTCAAAATGGTTCAAGGAGAGCGTACAATCACTTCTGAAGCCTAGCTAACTTAGCATTTCGCCTAGAAACACATTCTGGGAAAGTTCTAGACCATTCACACGGGTACTTGGACTTGTAACAAAATACCTAACTTCTCACACATCCAGATTGTTAAAGATAATATAGTCGAGGTCCCACAACAATCACATTCAAGCTTGAAAATCGCTAATGATTCAACTAAACCACCCGATGATTGCCTAAGTCAACACAAGAGTCACAAGGTCACTAACTAGAGCCATTTCTTTCCAAAAATGTTTATTAACCATAAGCACGTAGTTAAGTGTGTTGGTACCAAGTGAAGTATGCTTTACCCTTATTTGTTCATTAATACTACTGTTTCTACCTAAACATAAAAAATTGACTCGATCCCTTAAGAAGGCTGTCACACCATCCATCGTTGGGAAAAGCCATCCTGTTCACACAAGACCCACCTTTGGAAATAACCGTTTCATTAAAACCAAAGTCGTATTGTTCACTTAAACATAAAAAGAAGCTAACAAATTAAAAAGAAGCTATTAAAGTAAATAAGAAACTATACTATTAAGAAAACAAAATGAAGAAGCTATAAAATAAACTACTGAAAGTAAGGCAAATGAATATACAGACCAAGGGAAATAGAATATATACGAGAGGGGGGAATATATACATAATTAAAGAGAAAATAAAGATGAAAGAAAAAGAGTATTAAAGTTATTACATACCAATGTCATCAAATCCTACCAAAATATAACACCCCCCCCCCCCCAAAAAAAAAAAAAATTTTTCCCC
>ML263111.1:27009-51185 GCA_005239495.1 Nicotiana undulata
GGGGGAGCTTTCCCTCACAAAAGTTTAATTTTGTTTTCAAATGAAATGTGTGTCCAATTACTAACTTCTAACTTTCAAAAATTATTTTTCTATTACACTACTTCAAAAACTCTTTTGTTAAGCTTCAATCAAATTTGTGTCCAAACTTCACCTTAATATTCTGAGGCAGCAGCGATTATTTCAAGTGGGAACAGAATAGGTAACTAAAAATTAAAGAAGATAAAGAAGAGATGAGATACGACTAAAAATGGGATTACTTTTAGATGGATATGCATGAATTAAATATGTTGATGCATGCGAGAAAAAAGGTATTCGAACTTGCATGTTCACTACGCATATTCTTCAAAATCTCGTATCATAATCCTGTTGATTTTGCTGTCTCTTTGTTTCTTTTTGGCTCCTCCTCCGATTAGATTTGATAAAAATCCTTTGCGTCTTTTCACACAAAGAAAAGCAGAAAACATAAAAAAGTAGAGATATTAGGATCAGAATATTTGCAGTTAGGGTGAATATTGTAATTATCAATGATAAGGGTTGTGGTACCGTGTCTAAGAGGATGGGTGCACTATTATAAAGTGATGAATCTAAAATTTATATTTAACCAGATGGGGTACTATACGTGCCTACGAATTGAGATTTGAACCTCTAACTTTATTTGTAAAAGTACTGTATCATATGCATATTAAAGAAATTTTTAAGAAATATAACATTATCATATATAATATAGAGAAAGGATTATGAGTTCACGCATCCTATGCCCCAACACATTGATACACCCCATGGTACCGTGATAAGTACTTATTCATATCCTTAACTTGAGATCTCAATTGTATTCCAGCCATGAGTATTAAATTGTCTTTTTAGAGAGCGTTTTACACCTTATTATACAACTTTGGGGCGCGAATACAAATTTAATCAAATCTCGGACACAAGTTGCATAACCAACAAAAAAAACAAAAAATAATTCTTTGAGCTTTATTTTGGCCCTTTATGTGGTCAAGCCATTCCACTCTTTATTGCCTTACCTTGTACGTGGCTCAATAAATCTTTTTTACCGCCTCGAGTTCACTTTTATTTTTAACCTTTGACTTTGATTTTTTCCAGGAGACGGTTTAATACTCAAAAGTGATAATTCAAATTACAATGTCATTAATTTTATACTTTTCCCCGTTAATTTCTTTCTTTTCTCACGTAATACAGAAAGTGCTGTGTATCACTCCAAGAAAATATTTCCACGCCGAACGGCATAATAGATTTAAAGACTATTTAAAGCCCGTTTGGTTCAGAAAATTCTTAAGAAGCTTTTCTGTTAGCAAAAGTTATTTAACAATATTTTGAATTCATACAAAAACAGATTTGCTAATGAAAATCGAGCAAAAATAATTTCAGACGGAAAACAGCCGAACAGTAAAGTTTATTAAAGGAAGAAAAATAACTAATACAGATATGCTTCAACATTTTCTCAAAGTAAATCCAAATTCTGAACTTGTTTCGTAATTTTTTTCCAGTTAGAACTTTATATGCTCTTAAAAGTCGTCACATCTTCCTTTGACCAAATACGATTAGTACATTTTTCAAAAGTAATATATGACCCTAATTACATGTAAAGACTAACGGGAAAAAGTCTATCATCTTTAAACGTAGTCCGGGGCGGATCTACATACTACATAGAGCCTTGCGGCTGTTGGAGCACTCATTAACTCAAACGCGGAGTATTATAATTATATAAAAAATGACGAAGTCAATAAATATATTAAAATACGTTGTAGTATATTATCTCCTTTTATAAAGTCAATCATCAATTCGATCAAGTTGAAGGAAGTTATGTGATCACCCCGTGCAATTGGCACATGCAAACTAGAAGCACGTGAGTAAAGAAAAGCATGCTCATATCATTACGGTGCCAAATTAAATATCAAACAATCTTGAAAGTTAAAAAGCAAATTGAATTAATGAATAACTAAACTTCTTTATGTATAGGTAAAATCGATTCACATACTCAAATAACATAACAACACGTGGAAAACGAAGCAAATGGAAGTCAAAGACTTCGACAACAACCTCTGTTGACATCAGGTAGACCCCAAAAGGAGCATTAACAACGGGGACAAACGAATATTTGCCACTAGATGATATTCAATGCAAAATATTTTTCAGCATTAAATACACACCCGTTAAAGAGAATTTGACATTTATAGCCTGCCGTTGCATATTCATCAATGTCTCTCTCATTATTGTCATTTAAGAGAGGCTTGATCCTAGAACCTTGTTCCCTATGTTTAACAGTCAATGGTGACTTCAACAACCATTGTAAGACACGAATTTTTTGACAAATTTATGCTAATTTATACTCTATTTTCTGTCTATCAATATTTTTATTGTTGCCTTCGAAAACCTTGCTCCTGGAACCATGTTGTATGCTATCTTATCTCGATTTCAACGCTAAGTCTTGCATTTTATTCAATTAATTTATCATTTTGGGGTCAAATCGATTCGTTTGTCTGTAAAACACGCTATAAATTTAACTATATCTATTTACGGGTAAATAAGTTGGATCATCTGTGGGGCATAGACAGTTGCGTAATTGAGTTGATCCTGGCATCTATTACTAATTTGTTTGATTCTTGTTTCTTAGCAAAAATCGTAAAAGATGGCAGATAACGATGTCAACATCGCACACTACATCGGGGCACAAGAAACCTGCCTCAACACGAGGATTCGATCAAGCGACACCCGCAATGAGGAAGACGTAGCCACCCCGTTTACATAATTCTTGGCAAGCCATGGTTACACGAGATGAAGGCCGTGCCGTCAACATATCACTAACTTCTTAACTTCCCAACTCTAGTAATAGATCCTGGCATCTATTACTAATTTGTTTGATTCTTGTTTCTTAGCAAAAATCGTAAAAGATGGCAGATAACGATGTCAACATCGCACACTACATTGGGGCACAAGAAACCTGCCTCAACACGAGGATTCGATCAAGCGACACCCGCAATGAGGAAGACGTAGCCACCCGTTTTACATAATTCTTGGCAGGCCATGGTTACACGAGATGAAGGCCGTGCCGTCAACATATCACTAACTTCTTAACTTCCCAACTCTAGAGGAAATCAAACAAATAAGAGGAGATCAACTGACGGCAAAGGAAATGAACGCGATCTCGGTTTCCAACAGTAAAGGGAAGGATCACGCAACATAGCAATTGCAGGAACCGACGCCTGCTCCCGAATCAAACAAAGACGACAAAGGGGAGGAGTTGTCAGAATCCTACCAGGTACTGAGGTATTTCCAGGTACTAGAAGAAACATATGCAACCAAATCCACTGGGGAAGAACTCGAACAATTAGCTTTGTTCGAAAAGTTTGTGGAGAGGAAGTTCCACTTGGGGAAAGGATTCAACCCCGAGTTCAAGTCAGGATTTATAGAATTTCTTAAAACTAATGTTGATTATTTAGAATGGTCTCACGCGGATATGATAGGTATCCCGCTAGAGGTGGCACTGGACCCCAACATCCCTCTAGTAAGGCAAAAGAAGCACCCGATTGCCAAGGTCAAAAAAGGTTTGTCAACGAAGAGTTAACTCGATTGCTCAATATCGGTTCAATCTAGGAGGTAAAGTATCCCTACTGGCTAGCTAACATAGTAGTAGTTCCAAAAAGGAATAATAAATTTTGCATGTGCGTAGATTATAAGGATCTGAATAAGGTTTTCATGAAAGACTCATCCTTATTGCCAAACATTAATCAAATGATTGATGCAACGACCGAGAACGAGTTGATGAGGTTCCCCGGTGCCTATTCCGGGTAAAACCAAATCAAAATGAACCTAGAGGATCATAAAAAAATTTCGTTCATAACGAACTTTGGCACAAATTGCTACAATGTGATGCCCTTCGGGCTTAAGAACATCTGTGCCACTTATCAGAAGCTCGGGAACAAAATCTTTGAAAGGAAAATAGGAAAAACAATGGAAGTCTAAATAGATGATATTCTGGTTAAGTATTTGAATGCAGATGGCCCTCTGAAGCACCTCTAGGAAACCTTTGACATCCTAAGAAAGCTCAACATGAAGCTTAATCCCGAAAAGTGTGCATTCTGAGTCAGCTCCGGTAAAATTATGGGTTTCCTAGTGTCACAAAGGGGGATTGAAGTCAATCCCGACAATATAAAATCCACCAAGGACATTCCAGACCAATTCACAAACGTGAAAGAAGTCCAACGGCTAGTCGGAAGACTGTCGCTCTAAGTAGGTTCATTTCACGGGTCCTAGGATAAATGCCATCATTCTTCTCACTTCTGAAGAAGCAGAACAACTTAAAATGGAGTTCAGAATGCCGCAGGCCCTAAAATATCTGAAATGGTATTTATCAAGCCTTTTGTTACTATCAAAACCAAAGGAAGGCGAATAATTGTTAATATACTTAGCGGTCTCGGAGGAAGCGATAAGTGTCGTTCTAGTCTGAGAAGATAAAGGTACGCAATCTCCTATTTATTATGTTAGAAAATTTTTAGCAGGAGCAAAAACTCGCTATTCACACCTCGAAAAATTGGCATTAGCTCTTGTAGTCGCAACTCGAAAGCTTTGGCCTTACATTCAATGCCACCCGATAGCCATGATGACAAATTTTACCCTGCGGAATGTCCTTCATAAACCAGAATTGTCAGGTCGACTGGCCAAATGGGCAGTCAAAATGAGTGAATTTTAGATTGAATATAAACTTAGGACTACGATCACATCACAAGTTTTGGCCGATTTCGTGGCCGATTTTAGTCATGGGCTGTTGCCTTTGGCCACTAAGGCAAGATGTCAGACACCGCATCAGGAGTTTGGACCCTGTTCACGGACGGAGCTTCCAACATGAAAGGTTCAGAGCTCGGGGTAGTTCTAATCACGCCCTCGAGAGAAGTTTTGAGGCAGGCCATAAAATTGTTTCCTTGACAAACAATGGCAATGAGTATGAGTCTTTGATTGTAGGAGTTGAACTGGCCCAAGGACTAGACTCCGAGATCATCGTAATCAAATGCGATTCCCAACTAGTGGTAAATCAAGTATTTGAAATCTTTGACACTAGGGGGGAACGAATGCAACAATATATGGTGAAGGTTCAGTCACAACTCGCACAATTCAAGGAATGGTCAATTACTCTTATCCCAATAGAAGAAAATGCAGAAGCAGAAGAAGAAGCATTGGCTAATTTGGGCTCGTCCACGGAAATGAATGAAATAGATTCTGTTACAGTCGTACAACTTATGCACTCGGTACTGGACGTGGATGGTTATTATAAAGTAAATACAACCAACTTGGTCTGGAACTAGAAAAATGAAATCATCGGCTACATTGAGCATCGAAAGCTACCTGAAGACCCCAAGGCATCTCGAGCACTCTGTACTAAAGCAGTCCGTTGTAGCTTCTAGGGAGGGCATTTATACAAAAGGTCATTCCAAGGCCCGCTGGCTAGATGCTTAGGCGCCTTCAAAGCTAATTACGTGATGAGAGAGGTTCACGGGGAGATTTGTGGAAACTATTCGGGTGCAGACTCGTTGCTACTAAAACTTTTTAGGGCAGGATACAACTGGACTTAGATGGAACAAGACGCTAAAGTGTTCGTTCTGAAATGTGACAAGTGTCAACGCCATGAACCATTAGTACATCAACTGACAGAACTGCTGCATTCAGTATTGTCCCAATGGTCATTCATGAAATGGGGGCTAGATATAGTCGGGCCACTGCCACCATCTCCCGGCAAGTTAAGATTTCTCTTAATTTTAACTGATTATTTCACAAAGTGAGTTGAAGCAGGTCCTTATTGGAAAATTTGCGAATGCGAAGTGGTTAATTTCCTGTGGGAGAACATAATTATTTGGTTCGGGATACATAAGGATATTGTCTGCGACAATGGGCCACATTTCATAGGCGCAAAGGTCACAAAATTCCTTGAAGACTTGAAAATCAAAAGAATTACATCTTCGCCATACCATCCGAGCACAAATGTCCAAGCGAAATCAACAAATAAGGTGATTATTGAAAACTTCAAAAAAAGATTAGAAACAGCCAAAGGCAAATAACCCAAAGAATTACCGGGAGTGTTATGGGCATACCAGACGACAACCAAGTCAAGCACGGGAGAGACACCTTTCTCTCTTGTATACGGGGTTGAAGATCTGATCCTAGTGGAAGTAAGAGAACCAACCTTGAGGTACCTTCAGGCGGATGAAGAAATAAACAATGAGGTGTTGCCAGTCAAACTGTAGCTGCTTGACGAACGCAGGGACTTAGCGCACATAAGAATGGTGGCTCAAAAATAAATAATGGAAAGGTACTATAATTGAAGGGCCAAACATAAGGATGGTTTTACCAAAGATGACTCAAAACACCCGAGAGCTCAACGCAAGAACGTTGGCTCCGACATGGGAAGGCCCCTACCGGGTTTCAGCTGTCACCGGGAAAGGATCGTACGAATTAGAAAACCAATATGGAGTCAAATTGCCGAAAAACTGGAACATGACTCACCTCAAAAGGCATTATTGCTGATGAGCACCACTTAACTGAAAGTATGTGCTACACTTTTTTCCCTTCGTTTAGTTTTTTTCCCAATTGGGTGTTTATGTCAAGGTTTTTAACAAGAAAATGACGGAAAGCATACTACAAAGGACATGTCATCAGGAGAAATAAGACCTTTAAATGACAAGTCATGAAAACGACAAGCCACTAGGGGATGGTTAGATAGTCTTTGGCTCGATAACAAAGTTCCTAACGGGAAAGGAAGCTTGCTGTCGGACCTAAGGCTATTCAACTGTTCACGAGTGCTCTTCCATACAAGCCACTTGAAGTGGTTAGATAATCATTCACTCGGTAGCAAAATTCCGAATGGGAAACGAAGTTTGTTATCGTACCAAAGATTAGCTAACTATTCACTAGTGGAATCCTCAAAGGAGCAAGACTTCCAGTATTCTAATTTGCATTCTTCGCATTTGAACACTAGGTGGAATGATATGAGAATATAGCAACCTGACAACCATAGAAATGGGGACTACAGAATTCGGGAACAAAAATGCCTCATCAGGATCGGGGACTACACAACCAGCCCCAGAGAAACAGTTGTACAAATTAGTCACAAGTAATGGTAATTTCTTTTTCAGAAAAAATAAATGCTTATGTACATTGTAAGATATAAGGAATATAATAAATTCCTTTTATTTTTATCTTGCTTATTGTCCGAACGATGAATATATTTTATCATTTGAAAGTTAATAAAGTAATTCAAATGCTAGCGCCAGAATGAACAAGAGACGTCCTCTTCAATAGCACCGGAAACGTAAAAGGGCCCTCTCTTATGAATCTGTCATAGTAAAGGGTTGGTTCTAGAAGAGTTTATGCGCATAACCCAAATGTTATCGGGGAAAATGCACCTGAAGCCTTGCATAATTCGACGCAAAAAATTAAACTTTGCGTAGTGGTTAAACAAATAGTACTTTTATCTATCAAACGTGCCGAGCAACACAAATACAAAAATATGAAAATAAAATAAAAAGAAAAAAAGCAAAAAACCGCCAAAACTCAGGGGAAGAGAAGCATTAGTGCCCCCAGGAGAAGTAGGCGGATATGTCGTCGGCTCGGGATCTTGGCCTTCATCATTATTCTCTTCAACTTCCTCCTCGATTTTCGAGAACTCAGAATCGGAACCAGAAGAGTCACTTCATCGGGGTGACCTGGGAGGCGTCTTCGAGTGGTTGACTCAAACTCTCGGGCCTTAGCGAGTTCATCGTCAATATCAATGATGCCCGCTTTGGCCTCATACAAGGGTTTTCTACTTGTGCTATACATAGAATATATTTTTCAATGATGAGGGAATCCTCTCGGCGCTAAAGTTCCGCTGAGGGCCATCACTTCCTACTCACTCTACTACAACCGAGCCTCTAACTCACCAGCTTCTGCAGCTTTTGCTTCAAGAATCGGGAGGCGAGCAGTAATTTGGTCTCTCTAGGCTAACAGTTGATCCCACTCGGACTTAAGATTTTCTTTATCGAGGATCAACTTCTGAAGGCCCTCGGAAGCAAGGAAGTTGTCGTGAGAAGCAAAACCAAACTAGAACATCTATCAAGCAAATCAAAAAGAAACATGCAGTAAAATGAACAAGTACAATTCTGCTACTGCGCTGTGCATGGCATTATTTATCATACACTATCCCGAAAGAGAGTGTATTTTCTTCTTATCTTTCTCTGAAGCCAGTGACTTCAAGTAATTGGGGAGTTCCACCATCTGGGATAGTATATTGCACTTGGTAGATACCACAGAGGAAAACACTCCGCCTTCTCTGGGGATCTGCAGAAGGGGGCGAATAGTTGTACCCCAAATTCCTATGGTCTGGGGACTGGAAAGAGAGACATCCTTCTCTCAGATGTCTGCGGCTGGTGGGGTTGATGTCTGCGACTGGTGGGGTTGATGTAGCAGTTGTTGGTGAAGAAGGTATGGCCAGCATGGAAGGAGATGAAGCTGATGGTGTTATAGGCTGAGAAGCACCTGCAGCGGAAGCAGTTCTGGTTATTGGTTGCTCACTAACTGAATATGGAAGAGGCCCTCCACTCAGCCTCATAGTACCGGGAACAACATGTGAGACTGGAAAGGGAGAATTGACATCTCCACCAAGTCAAACTCTCCGTAGAGCGCTTGGGCGTCATCCCTTATTGGGGTTATAAGCTCTTGAGATTGAGCATTTTGTTGAGCTGATAAAGGTCGTTGTCTCCTTTGTAAGGAAGCTCCTTCATCACTGGCTTCCCCATCATCATCAATCACCACACTGACTGCGGTTGGCTCAGCCGTGACTTTCTTCACCTTTTTATTCTTTCCCTCAGCCTAGGAAGAAAGTCGCCTTTTGGTTGCTTTCTCTCCGGCTAGGGACTCCAAGAGGAAGTGCTTGCACCATAAATATATCCGATGGCGCTTATTCGGGTGAGAGACACTTTCAACAACCTCATAGCCTCCATAGAATCAACCAAAACATCCTCCTCTGGAATAGGAACAGAGCTATGCGGAAGACCTAAATTCAACAAAAAGAGAGGTTAATCAATTTTCTTATGCACAAAAATGAAATGAGGACATAATCAGTCAACTTACCATGATTCTTGGCCTTCCATCCGTATTTGGGGGCCAACTCCTTCCACCGGTGGGTCTCAGGCGTGGTGATGTCTAGAATCTTCTAAACCCACTGGTCTAGGCCTTCAACCCTTGGTGGTGTCCACCGAGTTGCTGAAGTAATAAGAGGAGAAAGATCAACAATGACATGAAACAACCCTTTTCCAGAAAAAAGACAGACTTTGAACTTACGTGTACGAGTCCATTACTAAGAGAAAGATGGAGTTGTGGCCGGGATGATTATCCCCGGTGGAAACAACGACAATCCGCTCAATCCATCCACGGTCGTTGTCATCATCCATGTTGGTGAGAAAAGAATGGTGACCACGTTTGCTGAAATTTGTTTCTCCCCCACGGAAGATCTTGGGGGAGTAGAGATTCATCATACAAGCCACGGTAAACTCCTCTTGCATTTCCTAGTATAGCCGTCGCAGACAGGCCACTATTCGACATACCAAAGGGTGACTTGTTCCAAACATACTTGATATCAGCTCCAAAATCACGGGGTCAAGTCCCCCGCTCAAAGAAAACACACCCAAAGTGAATGGGTACGTATAAATATACATGAAGCCCTTCTTAGTGAAGGATACTCGCTCCATCAGTTCGGGAGAGATGATGTTCAGGGCATGGAAATCACAAGTCCTCCTGCACAGCAGGAATACTGGAAGGGCGGATGGAAGAAGGGTATATGCCAACATCCCAAGTGCGAAAACTTGAAGAAGGAAACTTCTCTTCGAAGTCCTTGGTTGTGTTGAGTCTTTTGGAAATGATGGTTCTCAACGTAGATGAGTCAGCATCAACATTGATTTCTCTATCTTTTTTCTCCTCCGGTCCCTCTCCAAAGAGAAAACTTGAGTTGTTGGAAGAAGAAGACATGATCAAGAGAAGGTGATAAGAGTTCTTTGAAGAAGACGATTAAAGAAGAGTGAAATTATTAAAGAGTTGAATGCAAATAAGTTGAGAGAGTTTGTAAACTGTTAAGTGTAAATGAAGAAGAATGAGACGTATAAGTAAAGTAATAGGCAACTAAAATCGTGGCCATAATTACCTCGAGAACCGGCGAAGAGACATGAGTTTAATCAAGTGTCAAAAACTTTTCAAAAGGGTTTAGAGAATTTTCCGCCAAGAATGGAATCTTCAACATCCTATCGGTGACACAAAGATGTGCCACCAGAAAGAAGGGGGACTATCTGTATACGGTAAAATTGATTCAAATTAAATACCCGAATAACAAAATGACACGTGGAACCGTGGATAGGCGAAAGACAAAGCAAATGGAAGTCAAGACCGAAGACAACAACTTCGATTGACATCAGGTAGACCCTGAATGGAGCATTATCAACGGGGTCAAACAAATATTTTCTACCAGATGACATTGAATGAAGAATATTCCTCAACATTAAATACACATCCATTACAGAGAATGTTGCATTCATGGCCTGTCATTGCATATTGGAATACTGTTTATCTTTTTTCTTCCATTTTTTTTTCTTTTCCTTCCTTGCTTCCCTCTCCCTCTTCTTCTTCCTACCCTTCCTGAGTCAAGGGTCTATTGGAAACAGCCTCTCTACCTGCATTAGGTAGGGGTAAGGTCTGCGTACAGACTACCCTCCCCAGACCCCACATGCTGGGATCAATTTGGGATTGTTGTTGTAGCCTGTCATTGCATATTCATCATTGACCATCATTATTTTAATTTAAGAGGGGCTTGATCCTAAGAGCTTGTTCCCTAGGTTTAGCTGTAAATAGTTACTTCAACAACCATTGTAAGACACGAAATTTCTGATAAACTTATACTACACATTATTCTAAGCTAAATAATACTTTGTTTTCTGTCTATCAATATTCTTATTGCTACCTTCGGAAGCCTTGCTCCCAAAACAAAGTTGTCTGCTATCTTATCTCGATTTCAACGCTAAGTCTTGAATTTTGTTTAGTTTGTTTATTATTTTGGAGCCAAATTGGTTTGTTTGTGCATAAACCATGCTTTACATTTTACTGTACTGTTGTACGAGTAAATAGTTTAACTTTTTTTATTTTATTCCCCTATACTTTGGTCCCCCTTATTGGTGCTATTGCTTCTTTGGTGACTCGAACCTACGACCCTGGAGTTGTAGGTGGAGGGTGCTGACCATCTGAACTACCCCTCTTGTGAACGTTTATTAGAAACTAGCTAGAAGCACAAACAAGCGCACATTTGTTATTATTATTCTTTCATCCATAGGCGTATGAAATTCTTTTGTAAGTTATATCGACATTTAAAGACTTAAATAAATGAACAAATTATTGTAACAATATCATACTTAAAAATATAAACACAACCAAAATAATAAAACACAAGTCAAGTACATTATTACAGTTCTACTGGATGATTTTTTCATTTTTTATATGTTTCATAAAAACCTCATCAGAATTATTACTAAACACTCCTTAATTAATATAAGGCACCAAAAAACTATTCAAAACTATACAATTCATCTGATTCTACAACTAGCAGCATGCCTAATTCTAAAAAATGAATATTGCACATAATGGGTAAAATAATTACCTTGTATTATTTGTTATGGCTCTAATATTATAAGCTTTTGATGATTTATTGTTTTTGTTTGACTTTAACACGTAATGGTCAAAGATTCAAGTCCTGAATTTATCTTTTTAGCATCTAATAATACAAGGAAAAAAGAATTCTAAAACTACCAATACTGTATGTGGTAAGATGTCTTTATCATACATGGTCGAATGATAGCGTGACGCGTGAACCGAAGACAAGTAAAATGCGAGTCAAGTAACGACCAGTACTGGGAACAACAATTGCAATTGACATCATATAAATCCTAAAAGGATCATGGTCAATGGGAGTAGATCGAATATTTGCCCTCGGATAACATTCAATGAAGAATATTCTCAAACATTAAATGGGCAACCGTTGCAGAGAATATTTGCATTCATGGCCTGTCGTTACATATTTATTAATGATTCCTTTATTAACATTTAAATGGGGCTTCATTCTAGGATCTTGTTTCCCTAGGTATAACTATAAACAGCAGGCTCAGCAGCCATTGTAACACACACAAATCCTTGTAAAGACATATACAATATTTCATTTTTGTTCTCAACTAAACAACTTTATTTGCTCTTTTACGTGCCTTTCATTTTTGTCCTCCGAGATATTACGCGCAGAGCCAGTCTTGTCATCTTCTTCAATTTCAGTTACTCAGTTGTCGCGCCCCCTTTTTAACTTCTCCTTTCGGATTAGTCAGGGTTCTTGACATTATTGGGACAACTCGTTTCCTTTTGGGAAAGGGGTATGCAAGGAATCAGAGAGTCGCCACCTAACGGATTAAGGTGCGTTAGGGCACCTACTAAGGGTCATTTACAAACACGGATTTGGATAACCAGAGATAGGGTAAGGGCTTGAAATTACTCCAAGGGGAAGGTGTTAGGCACCCCTCAGAGTCCACAACTGTGGTTCCCGACCAAACAACTTTGTGATTTTAGGCAAGTAGCACATAAGAAATTAACGTTTAAACAAGTGAGGGTTTTGAAAGAGTTTGTAGTCTAAGCACACATGTGAAAGCACATTCGAAAAAGATAAAAGCCTAATGATATATATAAGGTTTCTTTTTTGAAAGATTTATAGTCTAAACACATATGTAAAAGGATAGGGGGAAGTCCTAGGTTATTTATCCTATAGGATCATAACGGTACAATGCCCGGTAATCACTCCTTAGAAGAGGGGCTACACGTGGCATTAGCGCACCGGTCATCATATACATATCTACCCTTTCCCACCCCTTAGCGGTTATTTAAGCAAATTTTAATTAACGACCTTTATTGTGTGCTGTTACCCGTCCCTTCTTAATGGTCCCGGAGGAATGTATGACCTCTACCTATAGGAAGTTCTAGACAAACCCCTATGGTTTAAAAGAGAAAATACTAAGGTGACAAGCAATAACACATAGGACTGCAGCAAATAAAGCAAGAAGGAGCAAATAGGAGGCTCAAGTTTACCTCCGCAGATAATGCATGTAAACAACACGACTCAAACAC
Organism: Nicotiana undulata; assembly: GCA_005239495.1. Classification (NCBI taxonomy): domain Eukaryota; kingdom Viridiplantae; phylum Streptophyta; class Magnoliopsida; order Solanales; family Solanaceae; genus Nicotiana; species Nicotiana undulata. The sequence continues at coordinate 40,198 of ML263111.1, forward strand.
AAGTAAAAATAATATTGTTAAACAGGATCCGAAGGCATGATGTCTAGGTGAGTATCAGGACATAAGAGGCATGCAGACTTAGATTTATGAATTCAGAAGCAGAGCCCTAATCAGTTTGCCTACTGATTTAAACCTGTTAAACATTAAGCAATAAACACAAAGAGAGGAAGTTTAATTTTATAAGGATTGCTTATGGGATAATGCGCAATTGTTACCGGGATTATTAGAGAAAAATTGTTATAGATTATATTACCTACACATGCTGTTCTAGGTGTTAAGGGATACAAGATTATTACTAGTTTGTTTAAAGAACATGGTGAGACTGTTTTATATCTTTTCCATGCACTGATAATTTAGCTAAGTTTGATTGAGTGAGTATGTATGAAGTCCTAAAACATGGTGTATAATGTGCAAATATAAAGTGCGGAATGATTTACATGCAGGATTCCTAGAGTAGGAATTCTAAATGCAAAATATGATTGCAGAATCTCCTAAACCAGGATCTCTAAATGCATGGAAAGTTACAGCTTTATTAGACATGATATGCATGAACATTAGTTTACATTAATGTTATCATTTATCATAGGGAAAGGATTTCTAAGTGATAGTAAGCGTACCAAATGAGATGTTGAAAACAATATACATAAAAACCTAAATCATGGTATCTAATGCATGATATACTTGGCATGTATTGGTCCTAAACAAGGATTCTAGTACGCATAGAGGAAAATGTTAACCTAAAAGTATGGTTTCTACCCTTGATATAGATAACTTATGTATCTACCCTTCCCTTTTCAATATTCATCCCCAATATTTGCTTACAATAAATTATTACAAACCAGTATTGAATGAATTACATAAATAGATAAGAAAAATAAGAAGTTACACTATAGGGAGCCTACCAATAGGCCCAAATTTCAAGAGTTTCCAATGCCAGATGGTATTTCACAGCCTTTCACATAATCCGAGTGTGTCAGAGTGCCCTAAAGACCTCAAGGGATCCCGGGCAATGCTCACACCCAGATTTCATAACCATGGTTGAGTAAGTGCAGTGTGAAAGGGGCAGCTCTACTGTATCAGAGTTCAGAGGGATATCATAGAGATCCCTAAGAGTCACACATTAGAGGGGCAGAACTTAGATGTCTAAGAGTAGAGTGAGAGTGCTTGACATAGTTTTGAAACGATCGAGTAAGAAAACAAACAGTTTGAAAAGAGACTGATTTGAAGCAGTTTTTTGTAAAAAACACAGTTTTAAGAGAGACTGATTTGACACAGTTTTGTAAAAACAACAGAAGGAGTTTATTCAATGAGGCAGTTTGAAAAGAGCAGGGCAATCAAAACAACATATCAATCTCAGGATCAAAATAGGTTCAACACCACACAAAGAATCAAGAGTCAAGACCAGTTCAGCAACCATAAGCATGGGTAATGGGAATTAGGGACAAGTATAGAGCACAAAAGGGTGAGCATATAGTAGGCAGAACCACACATAGGTACAAAACCGAAGCAATCCTTAGGGGATTCAAGGGATTAAGGCAGCATGTATTCCAGAACTACATAGAAGTAAGTACAAGTTATTTTGCCACAGAAGGTTCAAGTCAATAATCAGAGAAAGATAAGGGAAATAGAATCATATTGAGGTATACTAGAATGGGGGATATCATTTACACAAGCATGCTGAGTCTAAGGGAGGGGAGTACTTAACATTGCTAAGTGAACACTACTACGACTAGGTTAGATGCAAACTTCACAACAAAACAATAAGTAGAAACATACTAGAAATAGGATGGATTGAAGTAGCAAAAGAAACGTATTGGTTGGCCCAAGAAAGGAAATAGTTTTGAAGATTGATAAAGGAACTCCGAGATAAACTAGGTCCATCAAAGGTGACATAAACGAGCAGATTCAAAGGCACATAAGATGCACATGCAAGAGATAAACGTATTCTGGTGAAATTGAGTTATCTTCTGATCGAAAAGATTGCAAAAACGAAATTGGAGATGGACTCCTTATTCAATAAGAAAAGAATCTAAGATAAGGAAGGATTTATGAGTTGAGTTTGACTAGAACTCTTTCACCAAGGAAGAGTAGCATTAGGATTCTAGTTAATTCCTTATCTACTAAATCCTACATATATATTGCCGAATGTTCTTATTGTAAACAGTCACACAAAAGCAGAGATTTATCAAGAATCGCGAGCAAAATTCGTGAAGAAATTTTGCAAGCAGTTCGAGCCAAATTGGAGAGTGCGAATCTGGAGCTACTTGAACCAGCTAGAAGAACCAGTTCCATCTGTTGTCTTTTAGTCTAGTTTATTTGTAGTAGGTGATTACAACGAGTACCTTTCAACTTTATCTAGAAGCAATTGTAATAGGTACTGAGTGTTCAAGTTATAGCTAACTTGAAGTTTGTTGCAAATAGCTAGAGGCTAGTTTGCCACAAAGGGATTAGAGGTAGTCCTTAGGTTTACAAAAGAGTTTATTTTGTAAATGCTGTTTGGCTCATTGTTGTAGTGAAGTGTTTGGAGAAAATCCTACTGAGTAGTAGGTCATAATTTTTCACCTTTTGAGCCAGGTGTTTTCCACGTAAAAATCTCTGTGTTCTTTACTTTTCTGCATTTATTATTCTGCAACAGTAGGAGTTTGAACACATAGAAGAACCAGGTCCTTCTATAATTATTGCACTCGAAAATTAGACACCACACAAATCACCCCCCCCCCTCTCTTGTGGTATTGACGTTTAGAACATCAATTGGTATCAGAGCGGGGTATCTTTGAAGAGGCTAACACCTTAGGAAAAGATCAAGACGAGTGCACCACCTGGGAATTGGGAAGGACAATCAACTGTTAGGCCTCCACTCTTCAATGGCTAGTACTACTCCTGGTGGAAGAATAGGATGAATGATCACTTAATTGGAGAAGACTATGAACTATGGGACATAGTCACTAACGGTCCTTTAGCCACCATGAAGAAGACTGCTGAAGGAGTAGATGTGCCAAAGACTAGAGCCGACTGCACTGCTGAGGATTTGGGAAAGTGGGAGAAAAATGCTAAGGCCAAGAAGTGGCTTGTGTGTGGACTCGGTCCAGACGAGTATAGAAAAATTCAAGGTTGTACCATTTCCAAAGAAATTTGGGACACTTTGCAAGTGGCTCATGATGGAACACCTCAAGTGAAAAGGTCAAGAGGAACTCTACTATATTCTCAATATGAGAATTTCACCATGAAGGAAGGAGAGATCATCCAAGAGATGTATACAAGGTTCACTACACTGACCAATGAACTCAAGTCTCTTGGAAGGGTCATTCTTGAAGAAGACAAGGTTGAGAAAATTCTAACAAGGGTCTTGCCAATCTCTTGGGAAAGCAAAATTACAGCCATTCAGGAATCTAAGAACATTGCAACTCTTAAAGTGGATGAGATGATTGGAAATTTCACTGCCTATGAACTTAGAAGGCAGACTATGAAGATGGATGGTCCCGAGAAGGAAATGAGTCTGGCATTCAGAATCACTGAAGAAGCTGATCTGGAGGAGGATGAAATGGCCATGATCACAAAGGGTCCTTCAAGAAGTGGAAGCTACAACAAACCAAGGATTCCTGAAAACTGATCACCACATCAAAAACTACCCTCAATGGGAAATTGAATGGAAGAAGGAAAGAGTTGAACAAAGGAACAGGAAGAAGGAACAGGTTCAACCCAAGAAGAACAAAGGATCAACAAAGGCTATGGTTGCTTTCTGGGGAGAAATCTCAGATGAAGATTCAGAGGATGAAGATGGATATGAACAAGCACTTATGGCAATTGGAGAATCCGATGAGGAATCTGAGGTAAGTATAATTCATCTCAAAGACAAGATTAAATTGTTGTCTAAAGAAAGGCTATTTGAGTTACTCCTGGATTTCATTGATGAATTTGAGGATCTAAACAATGAAAAGAAACAACTGTCTAAGGAGTGTGTGATTTTGAAAGCTAAGTGCAAAAATCTGGAACTTAGGGCTAGTGAAAGTGATAGTAAAAATGATGAGTTAAAGAACCAGGTTCATGAACTTGACACCGCTGTCATATAGCTAAGATATGAAAATCTAAAACTGAAATTAGGAACAGGTAAAAACAAAGCTGATCACACACATTTTACATTAGAAGAAAACCTAGGAAAAATGAAAGACGAGTTGTACAAAAGTGATGAGCAGATAAGAGTCCTTAAGGAGGATCTAAGCAAGGTCAAGCATGAACTAGATAGAACTAGCAAATGGAACAGGTCCTCTGATGCTTTGACATGGCTACAGGAACATCATAGTAGCAATAGAAGAGGACTTGGCTTTGGGAATCCGCTACCTAAGTGGGATCCTAAAAGCAAGTACCTCACTCTTCCTGAGAACAAGATTTGTACTCACTGTGGTAAGACTGGTCACTCTAAAAGTGAATGTAATGCAAAAGAGAAGGCCAGTAAAAAGAACAAAAGTTTTGTTTGAGGGAAGAATTGGCTACCAAGTTGGGCTAAAAAGAATTTAATTCATCCTTTTGCTTATAGAAAGGGACCTAAACTAGTTTGGATTCCTAAGACTAACCCCTGATTTTCTTTTGTAGATTCAATTGAAAGGTAGTAGCCAAATATGGTACATGGATAGTGGCTGCTCAAAACACATGACTGGCAACAAGGACTAGTTCCTTTCACTTGAGCACCTCAAAGGAGGAAATGTCTCCTTTGTAAATGGAATGAAAGGTTAAATCATTGGGGTTGGTAAGGAACAAGATGATGAAGAAATTGGGTTGGTCAGAAACCCAGTCCAAACTGGAGCAACACTGGAGGAAGGAACAGGTGATGGAACATGTTCATCCATCCCGGGTAACATGACAGGGGGAATAGAACAAAATAATTCCCAAACTTCGTTGGAATCTGTACCTGAACCTGTTTCACAACAACAAAGCAATGAAGGAACATCAAGGAGTAACTAGTTGGTTGTGAAATCATGCAGATATCTTTTCAAAAGCACTGAGTAGAGAGCATTTTGAAAGGAACAAGTTACTATTAGGGATGATTAAGATCACCTGATTGAACCAGTTCAGAATGTAAATACATGGAAAAAAATGAAATAATAATAATAATAATAATAAAAAAAGAAATTGGCTAGAAAAGTCTGAAATTGGTGTAAATAATCAGATTAACAATTGCTCAGTCTCATACTGTAAAAAGTATACTCTTAGGTCATGTTTTGATATGACTCACTGATCACTAATGAAATTTTTTCTATCTTTGCAAATTGAGGCTTGATCAAGAGGATTCTGAAATGATGAACCTGGTTCATCGTGCTGGTTCATTTGAAAGGCGAGGTATATGTTCTACACTCTGCAAACTTTGAAATACTAATAATTAAATCATGAGCAGAACTTTGCCCAAACTCAAAATCTTTTCAAAACTTATCCAGTTGACTTTGAACCAGTTCTGTTTCAACAAGAATCCTCACCAAATTAAAATACCTAGATCTAGGAAATCCTTAACCGTCAATTCAAAACAGAAAGTTCATTCAAGCCATCCCCTCCCTCACAAAACAATTCCTGAATTTCCGATGACTCAGGTAACATCTGTCCCAAACCTTTCTTCTGAGGTCATCTCTGATGTTGCTGAAAAACATAGAAAATAGGTTCATACTGGTTGGGTCTGTGAAGGATGTGGAACTACCATAGACGATAACTACAAGAGACGAGAAGAAGAGGTGGTAAAAATAAAATTGAAAAAGAAAGAGAGAGAGAGAGAGAGAGAGTAAGGAGTGAAGAGAGGGGAATAGGGCAAGAATTTGTAAAAATGGCTATCTGTGGTGCTGAGCAAGAAAAGGAGGAAGAAAGTAGCAAGACCGCAGGGGGAAGTGAATCAGGAGAAGCCGCTGAAGGGTTAGTAAATCTAGGAAAGCACACAAATGAACCTGGTTCATCTACTGAGGAAACCCTGGCGGATCTGCTGAAAACGTTAGGCGATAATTACAATCCAAAGAAGAAAAGAACTCCTAAAGCTCAAACGTCTGGAACAACAAGAGAAAGTAAGAAAAGAAAAGCTACTCCTTCTGGGACTTCTAATATTTCTCTTCCAAGAGAAAGAACTACAAGGAGCAAGTTAAAGCAAAGTGAGGACGAGTTAAAGAGAGCTTTAGAGGAGAGTAAGAAAAAAAGAGTGGAAAAGGGGAGAGAAAAGGTTGTTGAGCCTATTGAGGCTGTTGAAGTGGATGAGATGGACCTGGTCCATCAAAGTGAATAGTGGCAAAGGTAGAGGTTCAGACCCCTAAGCCCAAAAAGCCAAGTCTTAATCTGTTTCTAAGTCTGTTGAGCCATCTATCTTGGCAAAATGAACCATGTCTGCAGTTTTTCCAAGAATTAATTTCCTAGTCTGCCTCGAACTTTCAGTGACCTAGATTCAGAATTTTTTGGTTGTTGCTCATGTTTTAACTATTTTTGTTTTATTTTGTGGATTGTGGCAGAATCGTATTCGCTCTATCAATGAAATCTGATGCTTTTTGCTCTGATTCAATATCTCTATTTTTTCATAGTTTGAATTCTTAGTTGATTATTGATGATTAATCCATGATTGCATATGCAGTTGCCCAAATGGCCATGAATAAATATTAAAAATCTGGGATTCACACAATTGTTTTTGCAACTTTTCGATGATGCCAAAAGGGGGAAGATAGGTTATGCTCTGAACATGTGATATTTATAAACTAATGAACCTGGTTCTTTATGATAAATGCTTAATACTCTAATATGTGTCACTGTTGGACTAAGCTGAAACAGGCCTGATGCACAAAGTTTGTCATCATCAAAAAGGGGGAATTTGTTGGCCCAAGAAAGGAAATAGTTTTGAAGATTGCCAAAGGAACTCCTAGATGAACCAGGTCCATCACATGTGACATAAACGAGCAGATTCAAAGGCACATGAGATGCACACGCAGGAGATAAACGTATTCTGGTGAAATAGAGTTATCTTCTGATCGAAAAGATTGCAAAAATAAAATTGGAGAAGGACTCCTTATTCAATAAGAACATAATCTAAGATAAGGAAGGATTTAGGAGTTGAGTTTGACTAGAACTCTTTCACCAAGGAAGAGTAGCATTAGGATTCTAGTTAATTCCTTATATACTAAATCCTATATATATATTGTAGAATGTTCTTATTGTAAACAGACGCATAAAAGCAGAAATTTATCAAGAATTGAGAGCAAAATTCGTGAAGAAATTTTGCAAGCAGTTCGAGCCAAATTGGAGAGTGCAAATCTGGAGCTACTTGAACCAGTTACATATGTTGTCTTTTAGTATAGTTTATTTGTAGTAGGTGATTACAACGTGTACCTTTCAGCTTTATCTAGAAGCAATTATAATAGGTACTTAGTGTTCAAGTTATAGCTAACTTGAAGTTTGTCGCAAATAGCTAGAGGCTAGTTTCCCACAAAGGGATTAGAGGTAGTACTCAGGTTTACAAAAGAGTTTATTTTGTAAATGCTATTTGCCTCATTGTTGTAGTGAAGTGTTTGGAGAAAATCCTACCGAGTAGTAGGTCGTGGTTTTTCACCTTTTGAGCCAGGTGCTTTCCACGTAAAAATCTCTGTGTTCTTTACTTTTCTACATTTATTATTCCGCAACAATAGGAGTTGGAACACATAGAAGAACCAGGTCCTTCTATAATTACTGCACACGAAAATTGGACACCACACAAATCACCCCCCCTCTTGTGTGGTATTGACGTTTAGAACATCAATATTATTTTTGGGACTTAAACTGAAATCAAGAAATACTAGTGCAGGAGAGAGCAAACACAGAGTGAAGAACCAAAGAGTATAGTAGCCAAAGAAAAGAGAGCAGAAGAGAACTTTTGTGTAAGAGAGAGAGTTTTTTAACAATCTGTGTTCGTGTGTGTGCTAATGAAAGAGTAGGGTACTCATATTTCGAAAACAGGTAGCAAAATAAGGTAAAATTCAAAGCTCATCAGTAATTATAGAAATATATACCAATTAGAATCAAATCACTATAAGGACTTCCTTTAATTAAGGAGTTAAAATTCAAACGGTAATAAGCATTGATAAATAAGGAATGAAATCATGTAAGACTGAACATGACACATAAGGAAACAAGCATAAGTATAATACAAGTATATCACATGTAATAGAGACTAGATTCAGAATATTCTAATTAAGGAAAATGTCTAAGAATCTACTTGGCAGCATAATTAACCACAAAATAAGGCAAGAGAATATTTAGAGGTTGAAATCAGTAGAGAACAAAGTATATCAATCACAGGGAATCAGGGATTCTATTAGAAGGTAACATTGACAAAATGAAAGTATCCCAACTGGACGAAGCAAGCATAACATAGACAAGAGTAGGGTAAAAGAATCACATAAATCATGGATCCAAATTAAGAAATGATACTGATGAGAGGAAGTAACATAAATGGCTGCAAATAAACGAGGCAATCACAATATAGGGTAAATTCAACAACCCTAATCATCATAGAAAAGTAAAAAACCACTTAGAACGGGGGATTCAACTAGAACATAGTACGAATCAACAGACTAAACATGATATCGACAGAAGAAGTGAAAAGTCAGACATGTTGATGTACAAACATAGTAGAATCACAAAAAATCGGAACCTAGCACAAATCTCTGGGAATAAACACATAACAAGTAGGAATAATTGAAATCAGAAACCGTAGAAAGAAAACTTAGGGTAAAAATCACAGAATCATAGGATATTCATGAGAAACGAACACATATGCAAATTAATCAAACAAATACTCAGAATCACAGATGAAAAACCAAGAAAGCTTAGGTCTTTAGCATAATAACTTAGATAAAAAGAGAGAAACTCATATAAATGTTTAAACATGATGAAAACCATAGAATAGCATTGGAAATCAGAAGGAAAACCATTTTTGTAAAGGGTTTAAGAACCCTAATTTGAAGATGAAGAGTCATTTTGAAACAAAGTCGGAAAGTCTTTTAAGGAAACAACAAAAATAACTCATAATATGCTCAGATCTATTACAGATATAAGAAAATCGAGAGCTGACAGTTAAGGTTTCACAGAGATTACCCAAAAAAAAAGAGAACCGACCTAGAAGTCACAAGTTCTAGTCGTAGATGGTAGAGTCTTACTCGGACGGCCATGATCGGCCTGAGAATGGCATGAAAACCCATGGGAGGTGAGTGAACCGCCTTATGGTTTCCTTGAAGACCTCAAGGTAGCAATACCCGGCGTAGGAAGAGAGCCATGAGGTTGGGAGGGTCGCCGACAAGTTGACGGCCAGTGGGAGGAGCTAGGTTTAGCAGAGAGAGTTTTGAGAGAGATGAGAGATGTAACGACAGATAGAGTGAAGGGGGGAAGGGGTAGTCTTTAGGGATTAATTAAGGAAAGAGTTAATTTGGGCCGTTGATCAAAATTGATCAACGGTCGGAATTAAGCATATGATTGGGTCGGGTGAATAGGGTATTGGGCCTAGGGTGTTTGGGCCTCTTTTAATTGGGTTTGGGGTCATGTTTTAATTAGGCCATAGTTGAAATGAAAGTGGTTGTTTGTTAAATACCCAACTAAATTAAATAAAATAATTTATAAAACAGCTAATAATTGTACAAAAAATGAATTTCATGCATAAAAATGGTTAAAAATGATTACTTGGTATTTAAAATATAAATGATTATGTTTTGGATAAAAATAGCATAAAATCATATGATTGGGCTATAATTGCAAAGTTATTGTAATTATAGCCAGAAGCTGCCAATTTGGCTAATTGTGAAATAATTTGGCCTCAGTAGGACCCTAAATAATTAATGAAACCAAGAAATGCTTTTGAAATTAGTTGTGATGCAATTTTGTGATCAACTATTGGAAATGAAATGCTGAATAAATCAATAAAAATATAGGAAAATTGTGGAAAAATACCAATTGCTATTAATGCATGATTTTGAAAATATATATGCAATTTAAAATATTTTTTAGGAAAAATTGGGTATCAACAACTGCCCCTCTTTACCTGGAAAGGATGAAAGAGTTGTCGGGTAAAGATATGATGGCCAATTTTGACCGAGCGAAATGATTTGAGAGGTTTAGGCCGCACCCTGGATTCTGAGCTGCCTACATATCCCTAGTCTTACAGGAATCAGGCCGTATCTAGTTTCGGAGTCAGCGACAAAGTATACCGGTGAATCCATTACAAGAACGGACGCAACATCTAGGGATGGATGAATGAACGATTTACGGAAGAGGTTAGGTTTGATATGGCTGGGAGGACTGGAGCGGGATCGCTCATGCTGGGATAGCCGTCGCTTGCCGAGTCACCTGCAAGTAAAAGTAATACAAGCGTACACTGCATAAATTTAAACATGTCGCCGGTTCCCGTTGGACTATGAATGTTGTCTTCGGACGGTTAAGGATGACGTCCTCAGACCATGACGCCCTGGGCCATGAATAGTTTGATGAGAGATTCGCAGGCCATGGAATGACGTTCTCGGGCCATGAAGATGGTGCCTCCGAACAATGACGCCTTTGAATAATGATATGTAAGATTGAGAGATCCTCGGGCCATGACATGGTGTTCTCGGGCCATGAAGATGGTGCCTCCGAACAATGACGCCTTTGAATAATGATATGTAAGATTGAGAGATCCTCGGGCCATGACATGGTGTTCTCGGGCCATGAAGATGGTGCCTCCGAACTATGACGCCTTTGGACAAGTTGGAAATATTTCAGCCCATGAGATGCAATAGTATGATGCTGACAAGACATAGCTTAGTCTTGCGAGTTGAAGGGCAGAGCTTAGCCCGAAAGAGAAGCAAAGTAAATAATGCTTGAGAGACAGCGCTTAGTCTCGGTGAAAAAGTAAATTGGAGGCAGAGCTTAGCCTCATGCAGGATGAAGGAAGAAGATTAGACTTATGCAGAGGAAGGCAGAAAGTTAGCCTTATGCAGATGGAGGTAGAGCTTAACCTCATGCGAGATGGA
>ML263113.1:424-14616 GCA_005239495.1 Nicotiana undulata
TTCTTTCAGACTTTGTATTTAGCACTCAGTTAGTTAGTTCGTGAGGTTGTGACACCCCGATTTTGGGATATTTGCGATGTTGTTACCTTTATCATTTCATTATTCGTTTTGGGAATATTATTACTTTTCTGCTGTAAAAACTTTTGAAGTGATTTGGAAATGTTCGGTAAAGGCTGAAAGTTAAGGGAATTGAGCTATTCCAGTAGAGGTTGGAAGGTTAATTGGCTTTATTACTGTTACGTTGTATTATAGATGTCAAAGTGTTGTGTACGTTGGCTTGTCTAGCGGGTTCAACGTTAGACGCAGTCACGGTCTGAAAGGTGGGATTTCGGGTCGTGACAGCTTCTATGGAGCATAATTGAGGCGGGTGTGGCAAATTGTACATACCTCTGTTACAATTGTAGGTAATTCAAAATGCTTGTATTTTTCTACTTGAATCGTAAATACTGACAATCTTCATTAACTGGGAGCCTCATACCCTTCTTCATCTTATTTATTTTACTTGTTGAAACTTGTATCTATCTTCTGAATCTCTCATTGCCTTTCACCATAGGGGTGGATAGATATTCTTTGCCTTAGGGCTCCTTATCAAGAGGCTTACCCGTCTTAGTACACACATGATCTACTAAAGACCTATATTTACTCATCATAAGCTTCGTGCAAAATCGAGTTCCTCTTACTTAACTCTTTCACATCCACATACAATCTCTTACCAACCGTCTTTCTAGATGTAGGAATCGTCGTATTATGAATAAGACAGATTGAGGAAATTGAGTTCTTACGACTGAGCTCTAACACACGATCTAGAGTAAGAAGAAAGAGTAACAATCCTAAATGCCCTGTAGCCTCTTGCTTATAAGTGTGGTGCACAACACACCCATAAACAAGACTCTACTAGACAAGGCTTGTAAACATCCCTAGGACAGAACTGCTCTGGTACCACTTATGTCACGACCCAAAACATAGGCCGACAAGGCCATACAAGTACCCATATACCAGACATTTGTCTACAAGCCTCTAAGAGTACATAAACATAAAAAAAAGGTCGGGACAGGGCCCCGCCATACCATTCAATGCATGTCCCAATCATACTAACCAAATAGGCAACTGCGGAGCAAGTGGAGTGCAACAACACCTTCCGCTAAGCTGATAACTTACTAGGAGGACTGTCAAGCTGTCTATCGGGACCTGCGGGCATGAAATACAGCGTCCCCAAGCAAAAGGGACGTTTGTACGAATAAAGTACTGAGTATGTAAGGCAGAAAAACATAACTAACATAAGTAATGTAACGAGAGATGTAGGAGATACAACTTGTAGCATCTGAGTGCCTATGAGAGATAGTGATATGACATGCGTGATACTTATATATACATAATCTTTTAAAAACATCCGACTCTGTGGGCATCATCATAATCATATCATACCTAGCTTCGAAGAGGACTCCATAAAAACATACACGGCCATCATAAGGCTCGATAGAATCATACCCGGCCACGTGGAGCTCGGTAAACCCAACTGATCAGTGGTTGCACAATAGTGGCCATACCCGGTAGAGTAAAATAGATACTATATATAATGCATGCAGAACTCATGGAATCACGCTCTAAACCTTTCGGAGCGACGTAATATAGTTGCACCTTCGATTAACATTATGGACATCATACCATTAATATGAACTTCACTAGGACTCAAGGATCATACATATTTTCTTAGAATAACTTTTTAAGGAAAGAACAACATGGACAACCTTAGTTGCTAGGAGTAGATTCATTATGAAATAGCGTATCGTTTATGTTCGTTTCACTTGAAGATCATACCAAAAGAATGAAGGAAGTGCCTTAAAATACCTTATCACAATATTTCCACTTACCAAGTTGAACTCGCCTCTTCGTACCTTAATCTACAACAACAATAATAATAATATCATTAAGTTACGAACGGTACAACTATTGCACAATGAACAACAAGCTTATTTTGTATAAAAATGGGCAGCATCTCCCCTATTATATTCAAATTAAAGATGACACAAAAAAAACAAGAACACAACAACAACAACCTATATACAATATTTTCCCTTATATACACCACATAATACTACAAACAGCCCAACACACCGCAATCTCTTCATACATGAAGCGACAACAAAAGTTGTGTCAAAAAAACTTTAAAAAAATAACGACGAACAACCAGCCCACCATTCTGTCATTATGTGTTTTTTCCCCACACCTTTTATCCTTCAAAACTCCATAAAACATCAGCACAAGAGGCCAACACGAAGCAGACCACAAGCAGTCCATTACAAGTCAAATTACTCGAACTCACGGCTTCCGATCACCGTTCTGTGAGTTCTAACTATTAGGAAACACAATTATCAACCTTCCTTGATATTTAAACACTTAAATACAGATATTAGACGTTTCTTAACTATGAAGTACCTTCCAAAACTCTAACTACAAAAAAAAAAGAGGCTGTATAATGACACTTACGTCGTAGGGATCGTTTTGATGTTATCGCTTCACGATTTCATGCCCAGGATGATAATCTTCTTTGAAACCATAGAAGATAGCTTAAGGATATGTTTATGGGTGTTCTCTGGTCGTTTTATACTGAAAATTTAAGGGAAAGCCGACCTAAGACTTATATATATCAACTTTGGAAAAGTCAAAGAGGTGCTAGCTTGGCACCCTAGCATTGGCCCATCTTCTGACGGTTATATCTTTTTATCCGGATGTCGTATGAACGAACGGTTAAGAGCGTTGGAAACTAAATTCCAAGACATTCAATTTGGTATATAATATGTCCCAATAAGACCTCATATAACACACGATATGTACTTCTCAAAAAGCTTTAGTGACCCACCTACTTGTCACTTATGATGTCTGCGTAGTCTCGCGAAATTGCAAATATCTCTCTACTCCTATGTCGTATCGATGAACGATTTTATGCGTTGGAAACTAGACTCATAGATTTCAATTTGGTTAGTAGATCATCCAATAGTTCCAAGAATATTGGGAGAAAATCTCAGTTATATTTGACCTAATGTTCAACACAGTATGAATGTAATTTGTGAAGACCTTTGCTAACTTTTTCCACAACTTGCTTGACTTCAAAACGTAGCACACGACTATGATACGACAAACATAAATCATAGAATAAACTCCTTATCATGTAATGAACCATAGTCTCACCCTAAAGCACATGTTATAACATTCCAATCTCGTTTACTTTCGACGAAAGTTATTTTCTTCAATTGGTTTAGCTTCTAAGCTTTCCAACCCTCTTGGTACTCATTATTCATGATCTTAAATATTTGTAACCTCCAAGGTAACATGATTAACTTACTTTATGTACTTTTAAAGATGATCTCATTTTAAATCTTACATCAATTGACTTACAACGTACTCTCACATACGAGACTATGGGGTGTAACATAACAATTCACATAAATTACCAATATTGGAAAAACAAAGTTGACTTCTAATTGCAATAGATATTAAAAAAGCAAAACGATGCCGCTCGGCATGTACAATAACAAAACTCTAACTTACACAACTTTCCCAAAATCGAGTGTCACGAGTCACGAGATATAGAAAAGCAAATAACATATATATACACCGAAGTCTAGTAAAAAACAAATACAAAAGTAAATGTTTGACAGGGGTAAGAATAGAAGGGGACTCCGAGGTCTGCGGACGCGATAGATATACCTTGATGTCACTAACAACTATCTCAAACTCGCGTATACTGCGGCTGGTGACGAACACCTGAATCTGCACAGAAAATATGTGCAGAAGAGTAGCATGAGTACGCCATAATTAGTACCCAGTAAGTGCCGAGCCTAACCTCGTTCGAGTACTGACGAGGTCAGGTCAGGCCCACTGGTATATAATAGTAACAACAAGAGAAACAAGCACTATAATAAGAGACTAAAGTTCAACAAAGGAAAAATACAATGAAATAACATGACAGTACACGAAACTAAGCGACAGGGGATCTCCCGAGATACCGTCTCATAGTGCCAAAAGTAAATATGCAGGGAGAGCTCCCGAGGTACCGCCTCATAGTCTCAAAAGTACATGTGCAGGGGGATCTCTTGGGATACCATCGCGTAGTCCCAAAAGTAAATACGTAGGGGGATCTCCCGCGATACTGTCCCGTAGTCCCAAAGTAAATACACATCACAATAAATTATAAACGACTAGTACAATAAGAGAAACTACGGTCTAGACTAAGTACAAGTCAGGAAAAGAAGCAGGAAAGTTAATAGACTTGCTGCAAGGAGTTCAATTGAGAAGTTAAGACACATAGACAGGTTAATCTAAGCTAACAGTGTAACTACATAAGCTAGTATGTTCAATTAAGGTAAAAACAAGAAATTACTCGGTGAAACTCAGGTTTTTCAAAAAATAGCCCGTGTACACACTCGTAACCCCGCGTACACGACTCTCACATAGTAACATCAGTACCAAATCCGAAGGAGATTTCCCTCACACAAGGTTAGGCAAGCCACTTACCTTGAATAAAGCTCAATCAATCAATAACAGTGCTCTTCCCACGAATATCCGACTCTGAATGGTTCAAATCTAGCCAAAACCAATTACATACCATAAATATGGCTATAAGAAACCAATCTAGTCATTGAAATCTAAGCTAAAGCGAGAAATTAGGAAATCGTCCCAAAAAGCCTCCCGGGCCCATGTCTCGGAATCGGGTAAAAGTAACAATATACGAACACCCATTCACTCATGAGTCTAACCATACTAGAATCTCTCGAATCCGACCTCAAATCGCCTTCCAAAACTTGAAATTATGGCATATGAAGTTTCTACAATTTTCCCCAAAATGTCCAACTCAAATCCCTAACTAGAAGACAAAAATAAAGATAGATTCATGAAATATAGCCCAATCTGAGTTAGAAACACTTACCCCAACAATTTCGTTGAAGAAGCCTTGAAAAATCGTCTCCAACCGAGCTCTCCAACTCCCAAATTCGAAATGGGAAATCAACCCGGGAAATCCCCATTTTTTGCCCAATAAACTCACTCCTGCGAGCCTTTAACCGCACATGCGGGAATCAGATCGAAGGTGTGAAAATCATTTATGTGGGCTGGGTCCACATCTGGGGCAAGGGGGCCACACCAACGTGTGCGCGCCTGGGGACCCATGTCGCTTCTGCAGTCTTCTTCCGCTCATGAAGGCCATTGAGCAATTCTGTTGGCATCGCAAATGCAGTACCTGCTTCGCACCTGCGATTCCAGGAAACTCCTCTCCTTTCTGCTTCTGAGCTTGCCTCTCCGCACTGCAATGTCGCACATGCGGTCTCACAACCACAGGCGCGAAAACACCAGAACTTGGGTGGCTTCAACAATTACATAGGTCTAAAACTCAATCTGTTAAGCATCCGATATACATCTGAGGCCACCGAGACCTCAACCAAACTTACCAACTAGTCAGAAAACACCATATAAACTTAGTGGAGCCCTCGAATCACACCAAATAACTCTAAAAACACAATTCACCCTTTGAATCAAACTTAAAGAGCTTGAAACTTCCAAATTAGACAACCGATGTTGTAACCTACCAAAGCATGACCGATTGACTCCATATTTTGCACAAAAGTGATGTTCAACATTACAGACCTACTCCAACTTCCGGAATCAGAATCAAATCCCGATATCAGAAATTCCACTATCGGTCAAAATCTCAAAAAATTCGACTTTCGCCATTTCAAGCCTAAATGAACTACAGACCTAAAAACACAATCCGGACACGCCTCTTAATCCAAAATCACCTAACGGAGCTAACAGAACAAAGGGAACTCCATTCCAGAGTCGTCACCACACAGTTCTGACTAAAGTAAAAATCCTAAGACTTAAGCTTTCGTTTAGGGACAAAGTGTCCCAAAACAGTCCAAAACCACGACTAACACCTCCCTGCGAGGCACATTAGCATAAAAAGACACGGGGAAAGCAGTAGACATAGGGTCGAGGCTATAACTCTCACAATGACCGGTCGGGTCGTCACATCCTCCCCTCTTAAAATAATTATTCGTCCTCGAACAAGTAAATAGACATGGCTGAATCGGTGAAAAGATGAGGATATCGGCTGCGCATATCCTGCTCGGTATCCCAAGTCGCCTCCTCCACCGGCTGATCTCTCCACTACACCTTCAAGGAAGCAATGTTCTTTGACCATAGTTTTCTGACATGCATGTCCACAATAACTACTGGCTCCTCAACATAAAATAGATCCTTGTCCGACTGGAATGAGCTGAAATCCACTACATGAGCCGGATCACCATGATACTTACGGAGCATAGAAACATGGAATACCGTATGAACCCCTGCTAGGCTAGGAGGTAAGTCAATCTTATAAGCAACCTCCCTAACATGTCGCAACACCTCGAAAAGACCAATGTACCTTGGGCTCAACTTGCTCTTCTTTCCAAACCTCATAACGCCCTTCATAGGTGATTCCCTAGAGGAAGACGCACTCTCCAACCATGAATGCTACATCACGAACCTTCTAGTCCGCATAACTCTTCTATTTGGACTGGGCTGTGCGAAGTCGATCCTGAATCACCTTCACCTTATCCAGGGCATCCTGGACCAAGTCTGCACCCAATAATCTGGCCTCGCCTGGCTTGAACCAAGCCACTGGGGACCAACACCGTCTACCATATAGAGCCTCATACGGTGCCATGTGGATGCTTAATTTATAAATGTTGATGTAGGCAAACTCCGCAAGTGGAAAGAACTGATCGCACGATCCTCCAAACTCCATCACACATGCACGAATCATATCCTCCCATATATGAATAGTGCGCTCGGATTGTCCGTCCCTCTGAGGGTGAAATGTTGTGCGAAGCTCCACTCGAGTACCCAACTCATGCTGTACGGACCTTCAGAATCGTGACGTAAACTGCGTACCCCGGTCAGAGATATTAGATTGTGGTACGCCATGAAGCCTGACGATCTCACGGATGTAGATTCGAGCTAGCTGCTCGGAAGAATATGTAGTCATCACATGAATAAAATTAGCTGACTTGGTCAGCCTATCCAAAATCACTCAAACTACATCAAACCTCTGATGAGTACGTGGGTATCCAACAACAAAATCCATAATGATATGCTCCCTTTTCCACTCTGGAATATCTAACTTCTTAAGCAACCCACACGACTGCTGATGTTCATACTTCACCTGCTGGCAATTTAGGCACCAAGCCACATACTCCACTGTGTCCTTCTTCATCCTCCTCCACAAGTAATGCTGCCTCAAGTCTTGATATATCTTTGCGGCACCCGGATGAATGGAGTACCGCGAGCTATGAGCCTTCTAAAGAATCAACTCACGCAAACCATCTACATTAGGCACATGTAGCCTACCTTGCATGCTCAATGCTCCATCATCCCCAATAGTGACCTCCTTAGCATCAACGTGATGGACCGTGTCCTTAAGGACAAACAGATGGGGGTCATCATACTGACGCTCCCTGATACGGTCATAAAGATTAGACTGGTAGACCACACAAGCCAATACTCGACTCGGCTCAGAAGTATCTAATCTCACAATCTGACTAGCTAAGGCCTGATCATCAAATGCTAAGGGTCTATCTGCTGCTGGAAGATATGTTGAACTCCCCAAACTCTCCGCCCGGCGACTCAAAGCATCGGCCACCACATTGGCCTTCCGTAAGTGGTACAAAATGGTGATATCATAATCCTTAAGTACATCTAACCACCTCCGCTGACGCAAGTTAAGATCCTTTTGCTTGAAAAAATGCTGCAAACTCCGATGATCAGTGTAAATCTCATAAGGAACACCGTACAAATAGTGACGCCAAATCTTCAAGGCATGAACAATAGCTGCTTACTCAAGGTCGTGGACAGGATAGTTCTTCTCATGCACCTTCAGCTAACGGGATGCGTAGGTAATCACTCTACCGTCCTGCAACAACACCGCGCCAAGGACAATCCGCTACGTATCACAATATATAGTGTAAGACCCCGAACCTGTAGGCAAAATCAATACTAGGGATGCAGTCAAAGCTGTCTTGAGCTTCTAAAAGCTCTACTCACACTCCTCTATCCACCTGAATGGAGCACCCTTCTGGGTCAACCTGGTCATAGGTGTTGCAATAGATGAGAATACTTCTACAAATCGACGGTAATACCCCGTCAAACCAAGAAAACTGCGAATTTCCATAGCTGATGATGGTCTAGGCCAACTCTGCACTGCCTCCACCTACTTTGGATCTACCTTGATCCCATCACTCCACACTACATGACCCTAGAATTCCATTGAGTCTAGCCAAAACTCACACTTCGAAAACTTTGCATACAATATTTTTTTCTCTCAAAGTGTGAAGCACAGTCCTCAGGTGCTGCTCGTTATCCTCCCGAATACATGATTACACTAGAATGTCATCAATAAAAATAATGACGAATGAGTCAATATAAGGTCGAAACACACTGTTATCATATACATAAAGGTTGCTGGGGCATTGGCCATCCCTAAAGACATAACAAGGAACTCATAGTGACTATATCGGATCGTGAAAGCAGTTTTCGGGATATCTGGCTCCCGAATCTTAAACTGATTATAGCCTAAACGTAAGTCAATCTTGGAAAACACTCTAGCACCATGTTACTAATCAAATAAGTCATCAATACGAGTAAACGGATACATGTTCTTCATTGTAAGTTTGTTCAGCTGGCCTAATCAATACACACACGCATACAACCATCCTTTTTTCTTCACAAACAAGACTGGAGCACCCCAAGGTGACGGAATCGGCCGAATGAAGCCCTTATGAAGAAACTCCTGCAACTGCTCCTTCAACTACTTCAACTCTGTAGGACCCAAACGGTATGGATGTATAGAGATGGGTTGAGTGCCAGGAAACAAATCAATGCCAAAATCAATATCTCTGTCGGGTGGCATGCCCGGAAGATCAGCTAGAAACACATCCTGGAAGTCCTTCACTACTGGAATTGACTCAACTGTAGGGGTATCAATACTGACATCTCTCACATAAGTTATATACGTGTCACACCCGTTCTTAACCATTTTTTTAGCCTTGAGAAATGAAATAACTCTGCTGGGAGTATACTCTATAGGTACCCATCCACTCTAATCGCGGTAAGCCTAGCATACCCAGTGTCACAGTCTTAGCATGACAATCAAGAATAACATAATGGGGTGACAACCAGCCCATGCCCAAGATAACATCAAAGTCTACTATGCTGAGTAATAATAAATCGACTCTAGTCTCAAAACCACTAAGAGAAATCAAAAACGACCGATACATGCGGTCCACAACAAGAGAATCTCCCGCAGGAGTAGTCACATAAATAGGGAAACTCAAAGAATCTCGAGATACGCCCAAATGTGGGGAAAAATAAGAGTACACATAGGAATACATAGAGCCTGGGTCAAATAATACTGACACATCTCTATGACAGGATGGAACAATACCTAAAATGACAGAGTTGGAAGCCACTACCTATGTACGAGCCAAAAGAGCATAATACTTGTCTTGTCCCCCTCTAGGTCAACCTCGACCTCCCCAACCTCCACCTCGAGCTAGATGAGCAGGTGGGGCGGTAGCTGGTGCTGGAATCATATCTTGAGGACCCGGTGGAGCACGTGGTGGCTGAGAAGTCTGTGGAGGTGCACCCTTCCTAAGTGCGGGGAAATCCCTCACCATATGGAGAGTGTCACAACACTCAAAACAATCCCTCGAAGGGCGTGGGTACTGTGACTGATTCGGACAAGGTCTGCTGGACAGGCCGCTAATAGCAGCCTAAGAAGGATGCACACTAGATGCTGGTTGTGCATAATATGGCTCCTAGGGCGTAGAAGGGGCTGGAACACCACTCGCGGCTGGAAGAGCTGAATGAACGGTGCGACTCACATAACCCCTACCATGGCGAGTTGCTGGGGCACGCGCTCTAGAATAAGAACCAATCTTTTGAGACCTCTTGGCCTCTCTCTCCTCTTTGTCCCGGGCAAGCATGACTTCCAATATCCTAGCAGTACTCACAACCTGCTGATAAAAGATATCCATCTCCAACTCCCTAGGCGTATGATCCTGATGTTGGGGTGGAGTCCCGCAATTAAGCGACGAACCCTTTCCCGAACTGTAGCAACCAAGGCTGGTGCATGTCGGGCGAAATTACTGAAATTGACTGCATACTCTAACACAGCCATAGCACCCTGGCGCAGTTGCTCAAACTCCATAAGCCATGAATCCTTGAGGCTCTAAGGGACATACTCTCTCAAATATATCCGAGAACTTAGTCCATGTATGTGAGGTTGCCTCGTACGGACTACTAAACTCATAAGCACGCCACCAGTGATAAGATGTTTCTCTAAGTTGGAAGATGGTAAAAGAAACCCCACTCGTCTCCGCTACGCCCATAGTACGGAGAATACGATGACACTCCTACAGAAAACCCTGAGCATTATCTATAGCCAATACGCTGAAGGTAGGTGGGTGGTACTTCTTGTACCTCTCAAGTCTGAGCTTCTCCGCCTCAGAAGAGGTTGTCCTAATCTCGTGCTGAACTGCAACTGCAGGCTTCATAGGGATGAACTCTAGGCCCTGATCCGCTTGGACTCTTCCCTTAGGAGTACGGACTGTGGGAGTTTGTGCCCCTCCCCTAGCCTCAGATGTGGCATGAGTTAATGGAATCAATCCAGCCTGAGCTAATGTGCTGAACATGCTCGTGAACTAGGCTAGAGTCTCCTAGAGGGCCGGTGCAGCAATAGGAACCTTTGGTGCCTTCCCTCCAGCTAGAGTTGCTAGGGGCTCCTCTGTCACAGCTACCGCGAGTGCTCTGGCTGCACCGCGTGGTCATCCTCTACCCTGACCTCGGTCCTTGACGGCTCTAGTAGGAGACGTGGGTTCCTGGTCGTCAGATCTGCCAGTACGGGTCCTCACCATCTGTGAGAAAAAATAGAATAAAGAGATTTAGAATTTTATGCCAATAACTCGCACAACAAGGAATCAAAAGAAGTATGGTTGTTCCTAACAGTTCCACAGCCTCTCGAAGATGACTACGGACGTCTCAGTACCGATCTGCGAGACTCTAATAAACTGACTTGTGACTCACGACTCCTATGAAACTAGAGAGTGATACAAACTTGTCACGACCCAAACATCCCACAGAATCACGTCATGACGGCATCTAGTCTTTACAACTAGGTAAGCTTAACAATTCACAGAAATTACCAATATTGGAAAAACAAAGTTGACTTCTAACTGCAATAGATATTAAGAAAGAAATATGATGTCGTTCAGCATGTACAATAACAAAACTCTAACTTACACAGATTTATCAAAACCCGAAATGTCATTCGTCACAAGATATAGCAAAGAAAATAACATCTTTATACACCAAAGTCTAGTAAAAACAAATACATAAGAAGTGTTTGACACGGGGAAGAATAGAAGGGGACTGCCAAGTTTGCGGACGCGGCAGATATACCTTGATGTCTCCAACAGCTGCCTCAAACTCACGGATACTGCAGCTGGTAACAAACACCTGAATCTGCACACAAAACATGTGCAGAAGAGTAGTATGAGTACACCACAATTGGTACCTAGTAAGTGTCGAGTACTAACGAGGTCAGGTCAGACCCACTGGTATATAATAGTAAAAACAGGAGAAACAAGTAGTATAATAAGAGACTAAAGTTCAGCAAAGGAAAAACACGATGAAATAACATAACTGTACACGTAATTAAGCGACATGGGATCTTTCGAGATACCGTCTCGTAGTCCCAAAAGTAAATATGTAGAGAGAACTCCGAGGTACCGCCTCGCAGTCTCAAAAGTAAATATGCAGGGGGATCTCATGGGATACCGTCACATAGTCCCAAAAGTAAATATCCAAGGGGATCTTCGGGGATACCGTCACGTAGTCCCAAAGTAAATACACAACACAATCAATTATAAACGACTAGTACAACAAGAGAAACTACGGTCTAGACTAGGTACAAGTTGGGAAATGAAGCAAGAAAGTTGATAGACATGCTGCAAGGAGTTCAATTAAGTAGTTAAGGCACATAGACATGTTATTCTAAGCTAACAGTGTAACAATGCGTGCTAGTATGTTCAATTATTAAGGTAAAAACAGGAAATTACTCGGTGAAACTTAGGTTTTACAACAAATAGCACGTGTACGCACTCGTCACCCCACGTACACGGCGCACACATATTAAAATCAATACCAAATCCGAAGGGGATTTTCCACACAAGGTTAAGCAAGCCACTTAACTCGAACCAAGCTCATTCAATCAATAGTAGTGCTCTTCCCACAAATATCCGTCTCTGACTGACCCGAATCTAGCCAAAACCAATTACATACCATAAATATAGCTATAAGAAGCCAATCTAGTCAATGAAATCTTAGCTAAAGCGAGAAATTAACAAATCTTTCCAAAGGCCTCCTAGGCCCACGTCTCAGAATCGAGTAAAAGTCACAAAATACAAACACCCATTCAGTCACAAGTCTATCCATACAAGAATCACTTTAATCCGACCTCAAATCGCTTTCAAAAACTCAAAATTGTGGCCTATGAAGTTTCTACTATGTCCAACCAAATTTCCAACTCAAATCCCTAATTAGAAGACAAAAAAAACGATAGATTCATAAAATATAGCCCAACCAAAGTTAGAACTACTTACCCCAAAAATTTCCTTGAAGAACCCAAGAAAAATTGTCTCCAACCGAGCTCTCAAACTCCTAAAATCGAAATGGGAAATCAACCCTCGAAACCCCTTTTTTCGCCCAGTAAACTCGCTTCTACGAGCCTTCAACCGCACCTGCGGAAATCCCATCGTTGGTGCAAAAATCAATTATGAGTTCTTGTCACGACCCAAAATCCCACCTTCGGGCCATGACTGCGTCTAACGTTGAACCCGCTAGACAAACCAACGTTTGAACTAAATAAAACTCATTAACAACTAAAGCGAACAAGATAACTAAGACATCGATGGCCCACAATATGAAGGTTAACAAATTACCAAAATTAATATAGCAACTTCGAAATAAAACCCATATACAAATCCCAGAACTGGTGTCACATACTCACGAACTGTCTAAGAGTTTACTAAAAACAAAGGTCTGAAAATAAGTACATATGACTGTCTTTGAACTATAAGATAAGACAAAGCTGAAAGTGAAGGGTAGAAGGTGACGCCAAGGCCCACGAACGTCTCTGCGGGTCTACCTGGATGTCTCCTGTATGAACTGATGGAATGCTTCGACCGTCAGTGACCACCGGGTTCGGCTGCGTAGTCTACACAACATAAAGAAGTGCAGGTGTAGCATCACTACAACCGACCCCATGTACTGAGTAAGTGCCGAGCCTAACCTCGGCGAAGTAGTGACGAGGCTAGGACCGACAACAATATATGTACCTGTGCAATTCTATATAATAACAGGAAAATATCGACGGAAATAAGCAAGTAAGACAGATACGGGGAGAACATGCTGGGGGTAAAAGGGGCAACAAAATGCTAGCACAGTAGAACAGGGTAATAACTGAAGTGTAAAAAGTAAAAGCAGGAATTTAACGTCTCAGAACAGATAATGAACAGCAAAAGGCACGGCATGTCCCCTCGTGCATAACCTCACAGTCACTCGGCACGGAATGTCCCCTCGTGAATAAATAACAATAACTCGGCACGGAATGTCCCCTCGTGCAATAAATAATCAACGATCAACACGGCATGTCCCCTAGTGTGATAAATAATAAACAATCAGCACGACATGTCCCCTCGTGCGATAAATAATAAACGATCAACACGGCATGTCCCCTCGTGTGATAAATAACAAACGATCAGCACGTCATGTCCCCTCATGCGATAAATAATAAACGATCAGCACGACATGTCCCCTCGTGCGATAAATAATAAAAGGCAACAATATAACATAAAAATCAACAATAAGAAGCTTCAAGTGTATGGAAAAACTCAATAAAATTCTAACGTCATGGCAAGCAGAAATCATCAATTAATAACTCAACAAACGCCCGGCAAGGGTCTCAGCTATAACCAACCTTGAATCAGAAATACAGTTTCAACATTAAAAGCCTCAACTGAAACAAATGACACAATAACACCCCACGTCATGAAACAACATCAAGGTATCACTTCTAAATCACCAATTACTCATAGTAC